>PKSG01000247.1:39257-90712 GCA_002916505.1 Tolypocladium paradoxum
GGTCCGGTCTGGGTAACCCTCGCTCTCGCGTCCAGCTACTCGGCTCTGTCGATCGCTCTGACCGCTGGCATACAAAAGCAAGCAAAGCCGTTGAAAAACGTGTAGTCTCGCGATGCTGGGTCGGTAATCTTAACAAGCAACAAACTCAGTGCCCGCTCGCTCGCTCGCCTTGTGCCTGAGTGAGCACATCTGCACGGCCGCACGCTATTTGCTTTTGCTTTGAACCAGGGGGGACCTGTTCTGCCCCTCTCGGCTGCGATGCTGGCTGGTGTCTGGGCTTGTGTTGGGTAGCTGAGACACGAACGCGGTCCGAGCTCGGAGAGAGTTTGAAGATCCCGGGGGACGATGAAGACTACTGGCAAGCCATACCATCACTGAAGGACATGATGGAGGGCTCGTCCCAGGATCCGGGACATTGAGCGGCCGTTCTATGCTTGCCGCCCGCCGCCATCCACCACCTCGACCACTCAAGCGTTAGTCTGATGTGACGGGACCGATCTGGCTGCAGTAGTCGCGGAGCTAGCGAGGGCTAATGATGTGGTTGCAACGATCGGGCGGCAACGACTCAAACCCAACACGATCAATGCTTGCTGCGCGTTTCGGTACAGTTTCCAGGTTCAGTGCTTGCTGTTGCGCAATCAGCTTCCAAGCTGTGCTGTTTTCCTGCAGCTGTCTCTCTTTTTGTTGAAACAACACCCACATGGGGGTGGGTGCGGGTCGGTGGGATACTCGCCCCAGGGGTATGAGCGGCCGTGCCACGGCGATGGCGCTGAGACCCAGAGTGGTTCATCCCGCTGGGGCCTCGGTTCAGGGGCAGCATGTCTTGGTTATGGGACGTGGACCGAGGACGGGCTGTGTTACCCATTACGATGCGTGGCTGCACCATTGCATGTCTTTCGCAACAAAACGAAACAACACGGCCATGGCTGCGCGGCGGCTCGAAACAGTTATAAATCAGTTTTGTTTCCCTCCTCCTCCCTCTCCTCTCCCTGCAGCTGCTGGCTCGGCAGTCTTCCCATCCATGCCACGATGGCCTTTGCGAAAAGGAAAATACGTCGACGCGGCACCTCCCCCAACATACCTGGCCGGACCTTGCTCGAGTCAGTTAGCTCGGCCTGTTATGCTCAAGGCTAGAGGCGCCTCGCAGGCTCTCGTCACATCACATCGCCGAGAATTAGCTTCCGGCCGGGCCTGGAGATCGTCCGGACCGTCGAGCCGCACAAAACTACGAGTAGGGCTCGTCGTACGTGCGAGCGGGCGAGGTTGCATGCGACGGGGTCGGTCGAACCAAGATGCTGCTGGCCTCGGCTGTCCTCGGACGCGGGTGAAACGAGATGAGCTTCGGGCAGAACCCGAGATGAGATATTGGGTAGTGGTGGTCACTCCACGTCTCCGCCGCCAATGCCACCGTACTTTGTGCGTGCCATTCCGCTCGCAGCATGGCCTCAATTCATGCTTTTTGCCAACGCCCGTGCCGCGCCGTTGACAGCAACCCGCCCGTTGAGTTGTCAATTCGCGCGGGGCCCGAGTCGGCGGCACGCAGGCGACGCAGGCGTAGGCAGGGACAAGAGCTCGTTTTTCGTGCCGAAACCATGCTGTCGCGCGCTGTGCAGCGAGGGTGGATGTTTACGTCGTTGATCGGCGGTCTTGTGCTCAGGCAGCGCCACTGCCCACGCCTCCCGCACAACCTTGTCCTTGGCACAATCCGACTCATCATACGCATCGGGAATCGTCGCGGGTAATTCCGCGCTTTGACTTTACCAGGCACCTGGGAGACGTCGTTGGCACACGCTGTGATGCTGCCAGGTAGATGGACAGACACTGGACTGGACCCGGGCATCTCCGGGAACTCCGTCCATCCGCCTTGGACCATTACACCGCAAATGACCAAAATGCTGTGACAATTGCAGCACACAGGACAACCCCTGGGGTTGTCCCATGGGCTTCTTGCGAGTCACCGTCTGCGATCTGCTCTGTTGCTTTTGAGTCTTGACTTTCGTCTTGCGCCATGTCGTTGGTCCGTCACAAATCACCTCATCACCTCCTGTCCACTCGGCGTCCCTTGCCTGGGGAACTTCGACTACGAATAAACGCCCAGCTCGAGTGGGGTGCTCCGTAACGAGTTAAGATTTAAAACCGCCCCTGCGCCCATTACCGAGCAATCCCAGCGAGCAGGGGTGCCCGAAACAGCTCTCTGGCCCCCGCCCATCTACCTCTGCAGTTTAGCCAGCGGTGGTTCCGGAGATGAGGGACGCGGTTGGCGCCAGTCGGAAGATGGTGCGTCGTCGATGAGTGAGCATTTTGCCTGTGTGCCCGGATACATACGCTGCCGGTCGAGTTTGGTGAGAGCATGCCGGAGTACCAACGGCCGTTTTGCCCTGAATGTGACTTAGATATTGTGACAGGTTGCCGCCAAGCACTGACGACTCACTGTTGCACTCGCTTGTTCTGCTTGGCAACGGTGGTAGCGATGACGACGTGTGCTCAACTACTCCGTACGAGTACGAGTATGTCCGCGTGCAATATCAGCTGATTCGGGCACGGTGCTGGCTGAGACGTCCCTGACTGATGCCAACACGATGTGATGCAGCTGCGGATCGGATGCCACAAGATTGGGATCTTCCCCCATGGGACGCCCCCAGCATGGGAACCCAGGGAAGCCATCCTAACCTCGTGGCCCAAGGTCTCATGTCCCTGTTGGCCAATTTCATCGCACAAAGGAGGCACATTGACCAATTCGTTCTGTTCGGCAATATGCACCGTTCTGGGAAAATACCAGACGACGACAACAGGCGAGAAAACGTGCTCACGTCTCAATCTTCATCATCCACCACCGACCATGGGTTGGCCTGTTTCTCTCCCATGACCTCTCCATCGCGGTCGTCCCTCCCTTGTGGAATGCCCACGTCCGAGCGCACGGGGTGGCTGCGGGTACCAATTCCAGGCCAAACTGCAAACAGATGCCGAGATGCTCAGGCCGTCTGGGCCAATTATAAATCGTCCAACAAGGGGCTAGAGCCTCAGGAATGGTGCTCGTCGATGACATGGCGGCACACTCGCATTACATGGACACATCGTGGCATGACCCGGGGATACTGAACGGGCCAGTTCTTGTGACACATTAGAGTCGCGGCAGCTCCCTACCACGAGAGCTCTGTTGCTTTGCTTTTTCGCATGATCGACAGTCCTGAGGCGAAAAGAGAAAACATCTCTCGCGGTGATAACCAAGACAACATGTCTGATGGGCCCGCAGACGTGCTGTCGGCCGGCGGCGAGAGAACAAGCTCGTCGGGTGGCAAGGCCACCATGGGGCCCGTGGCAGAGCAAGAAACTTTGTGTTGGCAACCATCCAACAAGCACTGTTCCAGGACCGCAGCGCTGGAGCGGAGAGCGGACAACATCCACGTGTGATGGATCGGAATCGCATCTAAGCGTGGCGATGCCCCGATGCGCAGGTGTCAGACACGTGAGACGAGACGCACGCGGAAGGATGACTGTTGGGTGCTGGAATTCTGCATCGTGCCGCATGGGAGGGAGGGCATTATCGACGACGTTGTACAGAGTACAGACGGGATGCATGCTCCAGGCACGCGCAGCGTCAACGGGTCATGGACACTGGTGCGGCCCAAGCAGCACTACCACGCCTGTCCTCATTTACTTATACACGGGCCTGGTACGCGGTCATCGCGGCAGCGGCGGCGTCCGAGGCCCCATCTGCGCCCACGCCCATGCTCCATAGCGCGAGGTGCTCCATCATGGCCAACGCGGCGACGGCCACGATGGCCTCGACGAGGGGGTGCTGCTCCCCGCCAGCCGCCGCGAAGATGAGGACTAACGTGCTCAGCAGATTGGCCGCCGGGGCGCGGTGCACCTCGCGAGCCCGGCTCCCGTGGTCGGCCGCGGCCAACAGCCCGACAAGCAGCACGTCCCGCACGCCCCGCAGGCTGCTGAGGAGGTGGTGAGGAGAGGCCGATGGCGGACAAGGCCATGAGCGCGAGGCCGCGGAGGATGTGCACGGCGGCGAAGACGTAGATGGCGATCTGCTGGGTCCGGCTCACGGCCGGCGAATGTGGGTCCCGCTTCGGGTCCTCCGGGTCCGGGTCGGGATGGGGCAGGAGCGGGTGGTGACGGAGGCGACGGCGTTCATATCGAGGAGGTAGCCAGCCGAGGCGGCACCCTACAAAGACTGTAAAGGCAACGGTTTGAGTGCCGTACTCGTTGGGCGGCAACTGGAATCTTGCTCCCAGGACGGAGTTGATGACGACGATGGCCCAGGACGCAGACCCCAAGCTGACCACCTACTCTCCAAAGGACCGCCAACCGCTGCATGCCCCATTCACCAACGGCCTCAGGGAGGCGCCGTCCATGGCAAGAGGGGGTGTCCATGATGCCTCTCAGCCTCTCCAGCCACGAGCTAGAGTTGGGCTCACCCTGCCAACGATGCCATGATGCGTCGCATCCCCCGCGATACGGACCTGACCTACTGTCAATCACCTCCGGGCTCTCAGTCCTCTCCGGGCTTCGGCAGCAATGTCCGTCGCATTTCCCTCACCGGTGCCGTGGCGTCGCTCACCGTCATGCTGTACAGAGTAAGCCGGAGAAGCCGTGACGGGCCTCCCGGGTCGCGTCGCACAGCAGGATGCCACCAGCCACTTCCCCAGATGCGCTGCCTCCATGCGACGGCGTGCGCGGAGAACAAGACCTGTGCGCCCTCCCCGCAAGCCGCTTCATCATCCGCCGTCTTGGGCGCCTCACAAACTTGCCAGCCGCGTGAACAACATCCCGCCAGTCCGCCACCACCACGCCGTGCCGTGTTGCACCCTGGCAAGACTCCGCCGTGGCAAGGTCGTCATGACGCCCAGAAGTGAGAATATATGCCTCGTCACAAGCGAGTTTGCCTGTGACGCGTGCTTCCAGAACGACATGTCGTGTTGTCTCCGTTGCATCCAGGCAGAGCAAACGGATTGCCTCCTCCGAGCCTCATCCATGCGCGACGGAAATAGCACGAACAAGTAGAAGGCATAGCTGAATGCACGCTGCACAGCCATCCCTGGACGGCAAGGCAGCTTGTTAATTAACATCTATGCCGCGCATAGCGAAATGACGGAGCACGCACCAATCCACCGGCCCAGGTCGGACAAGGGACCGCCCCCGTGGGCATCAACGGGTGTGGCGAGTCGTCCAACACATGCATCCTCAGTTGCACAACATCAACAGCTGCCCCCGCCCCCGGTGAGGGCATCTTGACCCCTGGAGGCAACCGACGGAAACGCCCATGCAGGGTGCGGAGGATGCCCAAACTGGAGTCCCTGGGGTTCGGCCAGGGTCCGATGCAACGCCCTCGCGTGCCGTCAGCAAGCTCAACCCGTCGCACCAGTCCTGTGGGATCCCATCTTTGACATCGGCTTCTATTTCCGAAATAGTAGCTACATCCCTCGTATCATGGTATCCTACTTCGTGCAGTTGCAGCCAACACACGTCAGCGGCACGCACAGCTCAGGTCCGACTCGCGGTTCCATCACCGCCTCCCCTTCTTCACCTTCTTGTTCGTCGTCCCCTCCTCCTCGCCACCCCCCTTCCTCTTCTTGCGTCCCTCCTCCAGCAGCTTCGTCATACCTTCCGTGGCCTTGAACTTGGGGTTTGACGGGTCAATGGCGAACTCGTGGCTCTCAAACACGGCCTTGAACCGGACATCGCCGACATCCATCTCAAAGTCTTCTTGCAGGCCGCCTCTGCCCTCGCCGCCCTTGCTCTTCTGGTTCTTCTTGCCCCTCTTGCCCTTCTTCTTCTCCGCGCGCAGAATCTCGTTCATGTCGAAATGGTCCAAGTGATCGGCCTGCTCGTCAGCCCCTTCGGCCATGACCTTGGAGAGGCGGGCTTTTTGCTCGGCCGACTCTGCCACGGCAGCTTCGCGAGCCGCACGCTTCTTGAGCCGTTCCTCTTTGCGGACAGATGCTTTTGAGACTGTTTCAGGGCCTTCCGTAGTGAAAAATGGGTCGTTGAACCCGAGGTCATCGCCATCACCGCCACGCTCCTCGGCGGCTTTGCCCTCGTCGCTATCCGCATCACCATCCACGGCCCCTCGCTTGGCCTTTGCGCTTTGTCGCTTCCGTTCCTTGCGTTCCTTCTCCTTGCGCTTGTACTTTTCGATAGTCGTTTCCTCGCGCTCAGGCTCCTTGGACTTGCTGTCCGTTAGAGCTGGGGCAAACGTGATTTGCATCTCGCCGACAGGCCCATCCTTGGAGCTCTTGGGTGCAGGCTCCTCCGCCAGCCCCAGCGCTTCTCTCATCTTCTTGCGAGCGAGCTCCTTCTTCGATAGTTTGGGCTCATCGGCCCCGGCTTCATAAACGTCGGCCCCTCCGAGTTCCTCGTCCCCCTCGCTGTCGCTCGCCAGGTAGGCCCGCAAATCGTTCTCCTCGAGCTCTTGTCGGCTTCCATTGAACGCCCTCTTGATCGACTCTTTGCGGGAGGCTTCCTCGGGATGCATGTCCCACGTGAGCTTCACCTTGGAGCTCTGTAGCGCATCTGTGACAAAGTCGACGGGCTTGTACGAATCGGGGACCTTGTCGCACTCGTCTCGGGGCTCGTCGTCGAATGTGACGTCGTCGGGAACAAATCTCAAGTCGATGACGTTGGAAGAAGACTGGTACTCGGTTCCGTCCGTCGCCTCGTAGATCTGCTGCGCCGTCTCCGGGCTGGAGCAGACCATTACGGCGTAGTAGTAGCGGAGGCGATCCAATTGATACGATCGTAGCGCGTCACTGTCAAAGTCCTGATCATTGCCCTCCGTCATGAGCTCTTTCTTGATCCTCTCGTCCTCGCTTTCGCTATCGGCGTCGCTATCGGCGTCGCTATCGGCGTCGCTGTCGCTGTCGCTTTCGCTGTCGCTTTCGCTGCTGTCATCTGAATCGTCCGAATCTTTTGGCTCGTTCTTGAACAGGGCTTTGGGCGGCCCTTCCACCTCTTCCTGCTGCATCCGCTCCTTGCCAAACTCGCTGGGGTATATGGAGACGTTGAGGACTCGGCCGGAATTGGGCGGTATGAAGCTCGAGAATAGGGCCATCAGGTCGGTGGACTTGACATGGTCCCAATCCAAGTTGACAATCGCTATGCGATTCGTGACCTCGCCGCTCTCCACTTCTGCCTGTTGGTCCTGGAACCGCTGCATGTCGCCTTCTGAGATCATGCCGGCTCCATCAGCTTCCTCGTCTTCCTCCGCATCCTCGTCTGAGTCGTCGGAGTCTGATTCGGACTCGGAAGCCGAGAAGCCGCCACCTCTTGCGGGGTCCTGTTTCTTCTTCGCAGATCTTTCGTGGGCTGCCAACAGCTCCCTCTGGACAAGCTCGTCCGCGTCCACCTCTACGTCATCTTGATCATCTTCGTCGTCGTCGTCTTTGTCGTCGTCTTCGTCATCTTCCGCCAGGTAGAGGCGTTGGAGGGCCTTCTTCTTCGAGTCCGACTTGATCTTGCGGCCGTATCGGTCTACCTTGGCAGTGGCGGTGAAATCATCGTCCTTGAACATGCCCGAGAACCTCTTGTCGATCTTCGTCTTGGTGTGCCTCTTTGACGGCAGCCGGAATCGGGGGTCGGTTTCGAAGCTCGCGAATCGCGCGTCGGAAACGCGGTCAGAGGACGAGCCTCCATGCTTCTTCTGATTCTTCATGGCGTGGCTGATGTAGGCGTTGTCTGTGCAATCGCAATCTTCGTTTGCGCAGACCAAAATCCGTTTCCTGGATTTTTTTGCCAGGCGGTGGCGTTTCTGCCTCGGGCGGTGACCGCTAATTACCAAAACGGGCACACCGTTCGAGTGGCTGCTTCTTTCATTGCCAGGCTCTGAAACCCCTTCTCTACCTTTGCACAATAATTCTTCAATCAACGCTATCAATCGTCGCGCAGGAAACCACATGGACTGTGAGACTGATGGAAGAGTGTGCCCAGATGACCGTGGTCCGACTACGAAGCACATGTACGAATACATTGGCTGGTCTGGTTGGCTCGCGACAATTCTCCAGCGTCCAGACCATGATGGTGGTCCGCCAACGTCCGTGCAGATACAACGCCATTCAATGCCGTTACGAGTGACTCACGCTGCGCCCAGCCGGAGATAAGATCCTTGGCTTCTACGGTCATCTTCGGCCAAGCAAGCTGCGGTGGGTCCCGGAACTCCAAGTTAAGATTCACGGAGCTGCGGGTCAGCGATGGCCGCTTCCGTGCCTAGACTACCTTCTTGATACATCTCACATTGCACGAGTTCACGGCACTGTCAACTTGTATCGGACCAGTATATTACGTAAAGACGAGACTGTCCGCCGGAGATACAAGGGACATGTGGTCAATATTGACTCCATCCATCATCCCACTTGACTCTGGAGAAGCGAATGGGGCTGCATGTATTGGCAAGTGAGCGCTGGCAATACATTCACGACAGAAACACGCACTTGTTGAGGCGTGAAAAGATACATGCAGAGGCAAGTGCTTACTCCGCATGCATGGATGCGGGGCGACTGAGACTTACAGGACAGAGGTGCAGGATGGATAGTTGGGGCGTTGAGATACACCAGGGCTATAAGACTCCTGTCCCTACTGCTGGTCTAAAGGTAGACTTGGCTCAGATTTCTTCTCCTCAAACTACTTCATCTCTTGCTGGGACTGCTCGGCATTGAAACCATCATGGCGACAAACGTCACCGACACGGCCTCAGAGAGACTGCTGGTGAGATGGTCCCCCCAGCGCTAGTATTGATCTAGGATACTGACAACCCATTAAGATCACAGGCATTACAGGCTACATCGGCTTCAAAACACTCACCATTGCCCTCGAGAGAGGCTACCGCGTCCGCAGCGTCGTCCGCAGCGAGCGCCACATCTCAGAGCTGACGAGCAAGAGTCAATTGCTTGGGAGCAGCCAGGACCGAGGACAAGTAGAGTTCGTCGTCGTTCCAGATTTCCTGAAAGAAGGGGCGATACGAAATGTTCTCGGTGGAATCACAGCCATTGTTCACCTCGCGTCGCCGCTGGCAATTGAGGTGAGTGAAGGCGATCCGTGGTATGCCGAGAACAAATGCTCACACGAAGCTGTCACAGGCAGAGGATTTTGAGGTGGGAATCGTTCAGCCGGCTGTTTCAATGGTCACGACTGTCCTTGAGGCTGCTGCTCAGGTGAAGACAGTTCGAAGAGTGGTTGTGACATCGTCGTGTAAGTCACCCTGAGCAATGTTGAAGATCGCCCTGGTCACCTGAGGAACGTAACCAATGTTTGATATGCAGGCGTCACGCTGGTCCCCTTCGAATGGAACATGAGTCCAGACAGCGAAAAGCTCTATACAGGTTCGTTGATGGCACGCGCGGCTCAAAGTAACCTGCCAGTCGCTGACCTCGCCAGCTTCCGACATCAACGCCACTCCCACCCGGCCATTCAAGGTGGCCATGGAAGCATACTGGGCCTCCAAAGCACTCGCTCGGACCGCGACCCGCGACTTCGTCCATGAGAAGAAGCCACAGTTTGACTTTGTCAACCTCCTCCCCTCAGTCGTCATCGGCGCAGACGAGCGCATCCCGGCAAACGGCCCCGTCGGCGCACTACTCCAAGGCACCCGCGCGTCGGTCATGGCGCCCGCCCTGGACAGCTCTTTGAACTCGTGTTTCCCCTATGTTGGCGTTCCGGTTCATGTCGCAGACGTCGCCAGGGCGCACGTCGACGCCGTGGATAGCTCGCGCGTCCCTGGGAACTCGGAGTACATTCTCAGCGCAGATACGCCTGAAGGTGTCGTATGGGATAGAGACATCCACGGTATAGCGAGGAAACACTTTCCCAACGAAGTGGAGAATGGGCTTTTGCCTTTGGAGGGCTCATTGACGACTATCAAGTGGCGACTTGATGGGTCTGCGACGGAGAGCACGTTTGGGTGGACGCTGACGAATTTCGAGGAGACGATGAAGGGACTCATCGGCCAGTATTTGCAGTTGAAGCAGAGTGAGACTGATGCCGCCTCACCCTAACCAACATGAATGGGAACAAAGTCTAAGTAGAGTTGTAAGAAGGAATTTCTGCGCCTTTGCTGTTGCATGGAATTGACAAATATGCACCGACGAAGGTTGAACGAGCGAGGACGCCGACTCTACACTTCACGGATCAGTAATAGAAGATTTGCGTCAGTATGACTCTCTTGAAGACATACATGTAAACTTTAGTTAGTCTTCTTGCTCCGCTATATTGTCCTCAAGCGGGTACGTGGTCCGTTGGTGGTTCCTCTTCGCCAACCCCTGCGGCGCAAGGTTTGGACCAACCCTGACCAGCACCTTCACGCTCCGTTGATGGCCCGTGTCAGAACCGGTTTCCCGGATACGATGAGCGCACTCAAGTAGCAGCACTACAGGTGTTGGTCTACACCCTCCTCATTCCCTTCCCTCTCAAGGGCTGGAGGCAGGCGATGGCCGTCGACCGGACGATCTTTTCCGCATCAAATCGCCGCCCAGCACGTTGTGAGGAAGGGCTCTCCCCGGAGGAGGGAGAACCTGGCCCGCATCATGGGACGCCTGTGTCCACGTCACGTCGAAGCGCCGGGCAATCCTATCCGTACCTGCTGCGCGGCGTACTCTGTCTTTCACGGCATCTAGTCCTCTAAATGCAGGAACTCGCTTTCAAGCCAGTACCCGCGACCAAGGTTGTTGTTTGGCAGGCCAGGATGGAGGAAGAGTGGAATGCGGTGTAAATCCGATGGCTTGCGAGATGGGTCAGCGAGGGATATCTGCAAGGCGCACCGAGGTTGACAAGATCAGACCGGGGTTTTGATGGAGCGGAAGGCTGAGCGATGGCTGTAAGAGTATGGCGAGTTCGAGTTCATCATGGTGTTGATCAGTGTGCGTCCCCGGTCATGGTCGTACCAGATGCCTTGTGCGAGTGATTTCAGGCTTCGGGTGCTGTTGGTGGCTGCTCAGGACGAGTTGAAGCGGCTCCCAGCCTGTTCATGCCTTGGAGGATGATGTTGGTGTACATTGGGTCAGCCTTTACTTGCGCCTCCCAGAACGGCCAGGCTTTGACCCAATATTCATCACCCATCTCGCCGCAGTCGGCGCACTCCGCCTCGTCCAGGTACGAGCACCGCGAATCGTCGCCCCAGTCGTCGGCGAGCGCCTCGGCCATTCTCCTGGGTGTACACGGCGCGGTACACGGCCTGCTGCAGCGACGTGCCTCAAGTCACGAAGCCGTGCGCGCGCTGCAGCACAGTCGTGCGCTCTGGCACCCGGGTGGCCTCGTTGTTGGCAATCGCGGCGCTGCTCGAAAAGGCCGTGGCAAGCGCGCGGCCCAGCTCGCGGCTGTTGATGCAGAGGTGCTGCTTGTTGCCGTCGTTGGGCAGCGCCCGCGGATCGAAGACGGGCACCTGGCGGCCCAGGAAGCCAGCCATGTGCCACATGGGCCTCAGCGGGCGGCCCGAGTTGGCGCGCGCGACGACGACGCTTGAGTGGGAGTGGACGATGCTGCGGACGCCGGGGTACATGTTGTAGATCTCAGAGTGTATGAAGCCTCAGAGTACGGCGACGGAGACGTCGCGGCGTTTGTAGAGAGGCTCTGCGTCGTGCACCGAGAAGACGGCAATGTCGTTGGCGCTCTTCATCAAAGCTGGGGGCCAGTCATGATGAAGACGTCGGCACAGCCCGGGTCGCGGAGAGAGACTTGGCCAAGCCGTCAACCAGCTTGTGATGGGAAAGGATGTGGTTTGCCGTGGCAAAATCGGAGGCCAGGTTGAGCTGCCCTTGATCTACGAGGTCCTGCAGCACCAGGGCCGCGGCCAAGCTGCCCGGCCTGGGAATGAAGGATGTAAATGCAGCAAAGGATGCATCGGCATAGTTGCTGCCCTGCGCCGCCGTCGATGTCGTCGTGGCCAGCTCGGGTTGTGGGCGGTGCCGCGGTGGAAGGCGACCGCCCAGGTGCCGCTGCGCCGGTCCATCTTGATGACGAGCACAAAGGGACAGGCCGTCATCTTGGTAGTCCTCTTGCGGCGCTTCCTACCGTCGTTGGGGTCGCGTGAGTCGACGTACCTGCGGCCCTTGTCGCACCGCATGTGGACGTAGATGGGGTTGATGGCATTGGGCTTCTTGGTGCGCACCGCCAGGGCGAAGACCTCGTGCCGCGACACGACATCGCAGGCATTCTTGGCGGCCTCGAAGGAGACGAATTGGCGATGGAGCAGCGAATTCATGGTTCGCGGCGTGGAGTGTCGCGAGGATTGTCGCGAGGATTGGCAGTTGAGGTGACGCGACGTGCAGGCAGGGTGGTGAGTTGGACAATCTCTCACTGTCAAGGGATTGGGACCACCGTCGCTGGTTGGTTGGCTGCATGTGCATATTGACTCCAGTCTCCACGTCACTCATCAGCCTGTCGACAGGCCACAGCACAATTTACATGGAAATCCATGTTCCGAGTCTCTATCAATTTACTAACACCCCGATAATGACAGAACCCGCCCGTGGTCGGCCGAGCTTAAACTCCGGTGGAGAACTCCATACAACGACCACAGGCTCTCCCCCCGTCCACCATACGCCATGCCCATTCAAGCGCGTCATGGGCTCCTCGCTTCCTGGAACACGGCCCCGAGGGCCTCAATGCTCTCCGCCGATCTGCCCCAGAATCCCACAAAAACACCATTCCCAATATCCTGACTAGTTGGAATTCCGGTTCCGCCAAGCGTCTTGCCTTGGGGGACGAGGGTTGATTTGTAGCTGATAAAGGTAACCGCCTTGTCTCTGGATGTCCCAATGTCCATGGCTGTGATCTTTTCACCTGGTTGGAAAACGGCTTTTTCTCCGTCTCCTCCTGTTGGGTAGCCGAATGTTTGGACCTGCCCCGTGCTCCACATAATCAGGATCCCATTGATTACTCTTTCGTTGAAAGCTTCCTTTGTCCAAACCTGCAACGTTGAGACGACGGCATCGTGGCGGGGCTTGATTCCATTGAATGGAACACCAGCACCAACGACAGGGCCAACAGGTACGTTCCAGACGGGGCCTTCGACCTGCGGCATGATGATCTCAATGTTGTGTTTGAGGTGGAGGTTCTGCAAGATGGATCAAGAAGTGTAAAAAGTGAGGTGGTTGGAGGAGATGTTGAAAGTGAGAGTGTGTTGTTTCTTGGTCTGAGGCGTCTCAATTGAGCGCGGCGAAGCTTCATTATATACACAAACCCCGGCCTACAACCGCAAGTCAAGTGGAGGACACAACTGCTGTGTACACGTCGGAGCATGCTCGGAATTGCCGCCCATCTCTCTGCCTGAAGGACCAGTCTCACCGGTTTCAATCTTCAATTTTCAGCTCCTGATGTCCAGTTGTTGCAACCAGCTGACCGTGTGCAGCTCCCGGATTCAAGCAATACCACGCAGACGAGAGAGACATCAGCTGCAATGATGCCATCTCAAGTCGGTCGAATTGCTTCCGCGCTCGCTGTGTTTGTCGTGAATATCCCGGTCGTGCATACGCCCGCTCCGGCTCGATAACGCTTCTGTGGATTACACTATGCTATCTGCTTCTATTCCAAGCAGATTTGTGCTGCCCGGAAACCGGTGTGCGCGTGTGGCTGAGCAGCATGTTGCTCTTCGTGCATGCGGCGTCTCCCCAAGACAGAAATGATGGCCTTCAAGCTTCCAGCTGCTTCAGAACTATTCTGCGATAGATGTCTCGGAAGGGGCCGCTACCGTTGTCTCGGTGCGACACGGAGTCGGCGACAGACTGCTGCCCACACCGCCGACCGGTCCTCCCATCCCAACCACGTAATTGACCTCAAGTTCAACTACCGCTATCTTTCAAGTGGACTCTACTAATCTTATCACCCGTCTATTTTCACGTAAGATTAATTATTCGCCCGATGTGAAGAACAACTTGCCAACTTCTATGACCCAAGTCTCATGTTCTCTCCAGTCCGCTTCACGATGGCTCACCCAGAGTCCCAATGACTCGTTGGATGCAAAAGGACAGAAATAGGCTAGGAAAGGCGCACGTCAAAAATGACCGGATGAGGTGGCTGGAACTTTTGCTGCTCTGGAGCTCTTGAGTTGATTTAGGTGGCTTGCTCCAAAGTTCCCGTCGCTGAGCCAATAAGTGTCGGCTGTTCATTGTGCAACGGAGCTGGCGCCGATCAGCGGTGTGGGCGGCAGTTGAGGCTTTCAAATCTCATCGGAAATGGATCGAGAACATTTGCCGTTCACCTGGCGGTCCCTATTCCAGAGAAGAACAGCAGCGGGGTGGCTGCCTGTTCATGCATGTCCCCACGAGCACGGCTGCCATGTTCCCTGCAGGCCGGCCCGAATCGGGCTGGATGCATGACGCGGTCGAGTTCCATGTGCCCGCCAAACCGACACACATCCCCACACGGACGCCAGCGTGTTCGAGAGCATCACCTCGCTGCGCGTTTGTATGAATGGTAGTGGGAGCATGACATTCGTGGTCACACCAACTCGCGCGCTCACATGGCCCACCCGCGTGAAAGGCTGTTCAGAAGGATGATATCCTGAGAGACCCTGGAGACAAAGGCATGAAGGATTCGGAGCCGTTGACGTTGAGCCTGTCGAGTAGGCGTCTACATGGAGTGACGGGGTGAACTTGATATCAGGACTCCTTTGGAGCCTGACTTCTCCAGCTGGGGCTTTGGCCTCAGCGGTAAGCAGATCATTTCTTTTTGTGTTCATGTGTTTCTAAATTCCAGGAGACCTGCAGCGTGTGATACGAGAGACGTCTTCAATTTTGTTGAGTCATGGTGTCGGCAGGCCTGTCGTCTGTGCGCCTTCTCAGCCTGATGACAGGACGATGGCGTTCAGTGTTCTCCCCGACATGACCTGGTCTCAATCCAGCCGGGATTTCAGCCGTTTACCCATCGGCAAAGGTGACCTCGACGGCGGTGTGCTTGGAGCGCACCATCCTCACCCCGAGAGCGACTATCGCAGTTAATGGGAATCTCCATGTGGAAAAGTACGGCGCCAGATCAGGGGTTGTGTTCGCCGATGTACATGCTTCATGCACGAGCTGTGCGTTGGAGGATTCTCCTAGAGCAACAATCACAAAAACGAAAGTCGTTGCAAACGTTATTTGCCCCAGGTTGAAGGTAGAAAACTGCATGAAGCGCAGTGCGGTTGGGAGATGGTCTCCTGTTCCGTGAGGGCGACGAAATCCGCCAATGTCAGGGTTGTCTGCTGACAGCGACATGAGACCCTGCTTGCGGCGGACCAGGCGAAGCGTTAATATGGCACTGCGCCATCCAGATTCCAGGCCGACTGTATGTGGGCAGGTGCTCGGCTGCAGCCGGCGGTCTCGCCCCAAAGATTGCCTGCTGGAGGCAGCCCTCCAGGCACCATGAGAGCCAACCGATCGTTGCAACACTTCCACGTGAAACCCCCATTTACAATACAGACACGAAGCTGGCCTGCATCGTAAGTAGCTACTTTGCGTGTGTCAGAAACGGAGTCCTCACGGCACCTAGCATCCAGCCACTGTCTTAAGAGGGGGCCGGCAATCACAGCCATCATGGAAACAAGTGAGTCGGTGATGCCTAGGCCCTGGCGACGTCCAAATCATGGCTCCAAAGAGCAGTGCCTCTTCATACTCACCACAGATGACAAACTGCTCCTTGTCAACAGCGGTGATGATATAATCGGTGAGCTGCTTGGAGGAGTGAAGCTTCTTGGAGAGCCCTGACATCGGAGCCGTTGAAATTCAAGTCGTTTCGTCAGCTCGGGCTTGTTTTTCTGCTCGTCCAGAAAAGATGGTGATATGAAGTTGGACGGGAAAGCGATGGGCACCGAGTACTGCGACGCTGGTCCTGAGTACCGCATAAGCTCGGTTCGCAGCACGTCAGCCAGGGCTCGGACATTCCATTTCGCGGAAAAGGTTGGTACGTGCAATATTTTGAAATGGCCTTGTCTTCGTTGTTTTCCTGGAGGATAACCGGATGACCTACGTGTGAATACGATGTAGCCGGGGAAGCTACAAACGCCGCGGCCCTGCCAACAAACATGATCTTCCGCGTTTTTGGGCCCTGCTTACGACCCGGCCCCGGCTGAAACTGCTTGTCGTCTTCGGTCCATAGCTTCAGCATCGCCTGGACTGGAAACGCGCTCGTGAGGTAATTGTTGGTAATGCACAGTGTGATATCAACGTGGATAAGGCCGACGAGGAATCCGGGCCCGTTCGTGGTCCTACTAGCTACGTAGTGGAGGACGTCGGGAAGCCGCGGTTGCGATTAGAATGTGCCTTGGATCTGCTCGATGTCGTGAGACTTGAATCGAATAGCGGCAAGGACTTCGGACTTGGCCTCGTTAAGATTCTGCTGGGCAGCCTAAAATACATACTAGTACCCATGAACGACGGCAAACAAGAACCCCTACAAACCTCGCTTTGCCAGACTTATTGCCAATTCTCCCTGGGTGAGCAGGTGGGATAAGGGACTGATCTCGAGCACGGCTACTACGAGGAACGGTCGGAGTCTCTCGGGGCAGGCGCTTACTTTGCACGTATGTCATCCCCACAGACCTCCTGGGGATCCCGGGCTACGCAGAGGGTCGGGTTGTTTATCCGGCTGCGGGGCTTCTGGCCTGAAGAAACGGGGTTTCCTGTGCTCTAGGCATCATAGAGCGACTAGATACCCATTTAGGTCACTAGGGTATGAATGATAACATTGCCAATTCTCATTCCAGCCCGGTTGATCCTCCAGTAAGAAAGACGGTCTAGCAGCATGTTTCCCGGTAGGCATTATTTCATCTTGTTTTGGCGCAGGAGGCACGAACTGTGCCCGTCGTCCGTTGTTGCCGCGACTGCAGCGCCAAGCGGATGCACAACAAAAGTTCAAGACGATTCTCATCCCCAACCAGGCCAATCGATATCATTGCAGACCACCACCACAAGATAGGGACGTTGTTGGCGCTCACCCCACCGGTGCTCGGGTTCCGAGTCCGGACATGAAGCCCCTTCAACTCTAGGATCACCAATGCAACGTTTCTATTTTTGGCTAGCCGCGAATCGCAATCATGTATGTTAGGGATGAAGCACTCGGCGGAAGGAAGTTGAAAGCACTATTAGAGTTTAGTTCAATCAACGCCTCCGGAATCCTCGCTCCTGATGATAATAGCAGAGTGCTGTCAATGAAGGAAGCACATCCTTGAGGCGCCACTCTGATGTCGTCGGTCCCGCCAAAGCCATGTCACGTCCCGGCCGAAGGCACATGCGGTTTGGCGAATGCCGGAAACTAAAGCTCATGTCTCAGGCAATGCATGGATGTCTAAATGTTTGGTAATCAATGGTATGAGCTTCATGTCACTCCACGGAGTACGAGTACACGTGCAATTCCCGTAGTCGACATTCAGGGTGAGCGCGGATTCCGGTCCCGGCCCCCGGCTAAAAGTTGGACTCGCCGCGAATAGTGCCGCAAACATACCCGTGTTTTGTCCATGCCCAGCCACCAACACGGTCCCGAGCCTCAAGGACAAGCACGGATTTGCCTTTCTTCGACAGCGTCCCGGCCGCGAAGAGTCCCGCGCAGCCAGCACCGAACACGATGCGGTTGAAGACATTTGAGCGTCTGCGACAGGTGGCACGAATAGCAAGTCGAGGACTATCCGCAACTCCCACCCTCAAGGCCAGCCTCCAGGCAACAGCGACAGGGGCCCGACGGTTGCGGAGGGGCTTGCGGCTTGCGGCTGAATTTGCTCTCTCGGTCGGAGATTTTCTGTTGGATGTGAGGACGCCATGACGCACATGCCAGGGACCCGGCAGTTTGGCTGTCAACAACAAATGATTGGAGCCTTGGATTCTCTGCCGGATTGTGAGTTTTCAGCTGGGCCAGGCTCCTGCAAGGGTTTGTTTTTAGGGTATTGTCAATACGAAGTATCCGTACACGACAATGCAGAAACAGCGGCTCTTTTTCTTCACCGGCGCCAAATCACAAAGGCACAGGGCAGAGTCGGGGCAAATCCACGCACTTCCTTTCAAGCGGCCTCTCCAAATTTCGTCCTCGGACTTGCCTGGAAGTGGCTTACGCCAAGGCTGAAAGCCCTACGTCGGATTTCAACAGCGCCCGGAGCTCCGGACCGACGCCCAACGCGCCAGGGTCCATTGATGGGCAGGGTGAGACGAGAGAGAGGTGCCAAGTCTAGTCGCGGTGCCGTGTTCCGGACATCCACACGCTGCCTTGCATGTCCATTCACATCTCATTGTGCTTGGCGGCTGGCTCACCCCCTTGCCGGGCTACCCGATTGTTAGGTCGTGCTCCGTCAGCCCCGGATCCCGGAGCCCGGAGGAAAGAAAAATAGAACGCAACACGTAATCGTCAGGCTGTTGGTTCCAGTCATACGTGCATCCATCCATCGGCAGCCCGCACCGGCGGCCAGGGCCTGCGAGGCTTGGGTGGCGTCCAAATGAGTTGGTCTATCCCCGGTTCAATTCGCGCATGGTCTGGCACATGTAGTGACAGTCGCAGCCGGTGCTTGCTTTGCAACATTGAGCCGAGCTCCGTCTGATATTCTCCAGCCAGTTTGTCGGTCGTTCTTCTGGTGAACAGAATATTCCTTTCCTGCTCTAATTCAACGTTGCTTCTCCTCCTTCCATCCTTCCGTCCAGCCAAGTACGACGGAGTCGAGTTGCCCCTTTCATTCGTGTCGGAGAGAAGAGAGAATCCCGTCAACATGTCTGGGTCCGAAAACCCCAACCTCTTCGCCAACTGCACCGTCGAGACGTGCCCCCTCTCCACGTCCTACTACAACTACCGGATCGACTTGGCTGCGAATGCCGTCTTCGTGGGCCTCTTCTCCGCAGCGCTGGTCTGGTTCCTCGCGGTATGGATATACACGCGCCGCGGGTTCTGGTTCATGGTGGCCATGGAGCTCGGCCTCACGGCTGAAATCATAGGTTATGTCGCGCGTGTCTTCTCGTGGAAGAACCAGTGGGACCAGGATGCCTTTCTCGCGCAAATTGTCTGCATCACCATCGGCCCGGCCTTCTTCTCCGCGGCCATCTACCTCTGTCTGGAGCGTATTGTCGTCGTCTACGGCGAGGCAAACTCCCGGATCCCGTCGAAGTGGTACACGAGAACGGTGAGCCTCTCCTCATTGCTACTCTGGGAGCTTTTACCGGTGGCTGACTTTGAATTGCAGTTCATCCCCTGTGACGTCGTGTCTCTTCTCCTCCAGGCCATAGGCGGCATCATCGCTTCCGTTGCTCTGCAGAACGGCCACTCCCTGACCACCGGCGACAACATCATGATTGCCGGCCTGGCAACGCAGGTATTCACCTTGCTCATATTCATTGTCCTCTCCGCCGACTTTGCGCTCCAAGTTCGTCGCCGGCAGCGCCACCTGGGCGCCGGCGTTGCCCTGACGCAGGAGCCCGCCCTGGGCCGCATCCGCCGCTCCTGGCAGTTCAAGGGGTTCATGGCCGCCCTGGGTCTTGCCACCATTCTCATCTTTTGGCGTTCGGGATACCGAGTGGCCGAGCTGAACCAGGGATGGAATGGGCCCATCACCTTCCAGCAGTACCTGTTTGTGGGCATGGAGCCGGTCTTGATAGCGGCAGCGGTTTATGCGCTCGTTTTATTCCACCCGGCGTTCTGCCTGCGCGAGGCTATGAGCAAGATGAACAAGATTGTTTCAGCGGGCGAGAAGGGCGAGGGAGAGGTACGCGAGTCGGAGAGCCCTCTTCAGGACCGCGGAGCCGCATAGCGAAGCGGCTCGGGCACCACTGCTGATCTGGGCTGGCCTGAAGATGCCACGGAGACTGAGGCTAAGGTACAGACTATGGAAGGAAATAGACGATAGACGGAAATAGACTATAGAGGGAATATAAAGAGATGCCATTACCTATTGGTGGAAAAAGAGACAGAGAAGCATATAACTGCTCGACCCCTGGAAGAGCAGTGCTCCTTTAAGGATCCGAGGCTGCAATGTATTCCTATCGTAAAGGTCATTTCACTTTTTCGTCTAATATTTTTGACCAACTGCCAAACACAAAATCAAATCTGATTGAGCGCTTCTACGTCCGCAAAATCACGCAATTCCAAATTTACTTTGCCAGCCCATACCTCTATTAAACACGCACAGTCAAACGCCTTTCCCTTCCCGGCCTCTGTTCGTGTCTACCTGTGCAAATGCAACCGAGCCCCCTCTATTGCCTACTCTGCGCGTCATTCGCGTAAGCCCTTGTGTCCCCTGGCGCCCAAAAGCCGGACCCTGTAGGATCATTACCCATAAGGAAACCGAAATCTGCAAACGAGCCATTCTCCATCATGCCTGCCGGTGCTGACTGGCTTCCGCGGGTGTAGTTGTGAAACGGCGTCGTCCCCCCAAGCCTTGTTGATTGCGAGAATGATCCTGACCCGTATGTCATTGGACCGCGGGAATCCATAGAGTCGTCTATCGCCGGCACATAATCGTGCTGTGGAAGTAGGTCTTGGATGCTGCCCTGATGGGACGGCGTCAACGTGGGCATTCGTGCCGCGGAGCCCAAGCCTTCCCACGATGACATGCCAGAGGGGTTGCACACAAGGTCCAGGATGATTTCTCCAAATTTTGTCAGCCTCGTGATGGCAGTGTTGGTTTCGTTGATGTGGGAAATCGACTGGAGCGTTTTGACAAACGACTGCAGGAGGTTCATCTCCGAGTCGTTGGCCTGCTCCAGGAGGACAAACGAACACAGCTGGAAGAAGCTTAGAGGGGCGTAGGTTGCTATGATCCTGTTCGAAGCACAAACAGAGACGTCAGAAGGTCCAGTTTCATCGGAAAGGAACAGTTTACTCACCGAATGATGGATGAATAATTGCCTAGCCCTGAATCTTCCGTCCACAGCCGTTGAATGAGGGCCAAGGAAATACTTGCGCTGCCCACGAGCCGGTCTTCCATATTGGGTTGCTTGCGTGCCGGCCAGCAGAGGAATAGATGAATGGCGTGGGTTGCGACGCTAAACTCCAGGTCCGCAGACGGCACATGCTGACCATGATTGGCCTCGTCCAGCTTCCCAATGCCATATTCCAACCTGCACTGCTGGAGCTCTTGGCCCAAACTGGCAATGATGTGATCTACCTGCTCACCTGATCTATCGCCCAGGCAATCCGAGTATAGCTCCAAGTAGATTTGTTCCTCGATGCGTGCCAACCTGGCTCGGGCAACCAATTTGGAGTGATGCTCGTCTCTCGGCTCGATGGGAGCGAGCCAGATGTCCGGGCTCTTCATTGGGACGTTCGGAGGCCGCCCATCCGTCCAGCACCTCGATTTGTCCAAAATATATAAGCAGTAGAAGACTCGCTGCCGTTCTTGAACCTCTTCAGAGCTGAGCTGGCCTTGTGATGGCTCCCACTGGTGGAGCCCGATGGATTTGGCCGCCGTGGCCGCCAGATTCAACAACAGACTGGCACGTTCCGAGCCCCAGTGTGTCTGTGCGACTAGATACTACATTGAGTCAGTCATCATCATTTTTGCTGAAAATTTGATTTGGTCCTCTTCAAGTCTCTGGCATTTGCGTCAACGTACCAAAGACAGCAGCGCTTGCACGTTAATCAGCCGAGGCGCCAGAAGCACTTCAATGTTTTGAATGGCCCGCATTGCATTTGCAAGAAAAGATTTGTTTAAATCCAAATCGATGGATTGCCCTCTCGGCCTCGACGACCCAGGTTGCACATCTTTCGCCGAGGCTCGCAAAAACTTGGCAGTCAAAGTTAGCAGGACAACGCTGTTGAAGCAGACAACATCACCCCTCTGGCGTAGCTCGTCGCCAGACTCTTGAAATTGTGCAGCGCGCTTTCGAAAGTCGCCTTTCGACCATATCGGCAGGTAGGGGTTGATGTTGTCAAAGTATGGATCAATCACGGCTTCTAGGATGACCCATGGCGGGCTGGTAGGGGGCGAGCCATCGTGAACGAAGTCAACACCTTGCCCTTCGCTCGCAAGACCCCTTAGTTTCTCCGCAGCATGCATCATCTTGTCTGAGTGGGCACCGTGTCCGGGACGAGACTGGCACAGCGGCGCCACGACCGATTGGCTGAAGTTATGGATCAACGAGTCCAATGATGTAGGCCCGACGTACTGCTGCGAACCGTCGGCTCCATGCACGAGATGAAACTGGCCCGGCAGTAGCACAGCCTTGCGAGACCTGGGGGACGAAGGCGACGACGGCGAGGTGGACGCAGACGCGGACACATGGCGGGCAGTTGATGGCTGGGGTGGGCCTGGCGTGAGAACTGAAGCCGCACATTGTTCCGGGTCCAGCTTCTCCAAGGTGTCCTGGATGTCCGAGATGACTCTCTCAAGCTGGTCGATTCGGGTCCCGAGTCCCATAACAGCGTGGCTCCTGCAGCGTGTGTCAAGAATGGAAGAAGCCTGGGCTGGTAGTACGCGAAGGAAGTGTCCAGGGAGAGTCGGGAAGCCCGCATAATTTGGGGGGGGGGAAGGAGGGTGAACGATGAACGGAGAAACGATGGAGGGGGCGTGGGCGGGGGCCAAGATTGAGTGTTGAGACAGCGTAGGCAGTATAAAGAAATTTCGTACAGCATTATGGTCTGACTTGGCTTCTTTCCATAGCCTGCCCACTCGCATTCGAGGCCGAGACGGGTACAGTTGGAGCAATTGGGCCGCTCTCTGCCGCAGCGGATCTTCTTCATGCGGCATTGGTCACACACTGCGAGTATATTATACGCGTCGGTCAGTGCTTTGCATCCCAGAGCTGTTTTCTTTTCAGAGCGTCCACCAGGCAGGCTTACCCGTATAATCCGTTGCCCCCCCGGCAGTTTGTTGCGTCGTCTCGTCGGAGCCTGCGCCTGGCCTCGGACTCGACCTGGCAGTCGTGCTTGTGAAGGGGACGACGTTTGCTTCGTCGAGCATGTGTGAAGGGCGCTTCCCGGCCGGCATCGCGGATACACCTGATCAATCAGCGGAAAGTGCGTTCTTGAAGGAGCACCCAGAGCAAGCCGGATATCGCGTCTTTAAGAGTAGTGTGGTGGCCACGCCGTCGGAAATCCCGCGAGTGCCGGGCGGCATTGCTGTAGAGGACTCCTCAGCAACTGCAGCCAACTGCAGTGTTTGCTCAATACACCTAACATGGCTGCAGAGTGGGTCGACAGCGAGATGGGCGATGAACAAGGGTGAGCCGTGAGACTGGTGAGCAAGAGCCAGACTGACTCGACCAAAGGCCTCGAAATATCCCGCCCAAGTGGCTGCGAAGTCTCCGCGGAAGGCTCATACCTCAAAGGGCTTGGCTGTCGAAATTGGGATTCCCGATACGGAGCTATCTCTTCGCAGTTAGTTATCCGTGTTTTGCCCAGACATCACAGAACTCGGCAGTGTGGAAGGGGGAGATGGCGGTAAGAGCATGCCCTGGAAATGCCTCCAGACACAGACATGGGCAATGACACCACTCTCGGACTGCCAACCAGACCGTAATGCTGTGCACCTGCACAACTGGAATTAATTCGAATGCTCACGGGGCGAGATCGCTTGCACACAAGCCTTATTGAAGTAGGTTACCATGGTGTTGTCCAGGGGTAGCTTCATGGACCAGGGGCCTATGCCAGAGCAATTGGACAATAGCTCCACATCTGCAGCGGCAAGTTGCGCAATGTCTGGGGCAACCCATGCCAGGGCGACGGCAGGATTGAGCCGGAGATGAATCCCGCCCGTTTCCTGGCGCCATCTCGTCGGCCTCAGAGCAGAGGATGCCGCCACATACTTCATGTTGTTACCGAATCAAGGCTGCGTGGCCTCGTCATGGAGTGGCAAACATCCGGCCGGAACGACCGAGGCGCAGGCCGTTCGAACAGCGAGCCAGGCAGTGACGACGCGTGGGATTTACGATATTTGCATTGTTGGTGAGAGAATCCCTGCCAGCGGCCAGCTTGCGCCATCACACCAGCCGTGTTGGATCGAAACCGCCACGCAACGCCGAGAAACACGACTTGGACGGATAGCCCTATTGCCTCGACCTCACCAGAAGTGCAAGTAGAGAAATAATAAAAACGCACAAATGGGAGACTTCCGTCAAGATCGATGTCAAAAGCCCGTGGGAAACAGGATAGCACTCATGCCGGCAATCGGAAAATGCGGCTGATCGACCCCTGTTCTCGCGGGCTCCTGCAGGCCTGACATGGGTGGATGTTGGGGACGCGAAGCCGCCCTACCCGTCCGATCCTTCCAAGTGCAGTTGTCGGATAGATTTGCCCAAGGGGTGGGCCGTGGCCCGTCAGGATCCTTCTCTGGACATCCAACGTGCCAACAGGCGGCCACTCTGACAGGACCTGCAGTAACTCTCGGATTGCGACTACTCTAAGCACTAACGGATGAGTTGCATGATCTACTCGACGGGATTCGCCGCCAGCTTCGAGGGATCCAATCCCTGGCCGTCGGCCGCCTGGGCTAGCCCGTACACCTTGCGCATCGCGCTCGGGATCTCGTTGCCAGGTGTCTTGCTCTCTTGGATGTCGAGCATCTCCTGAGCCCACCGGCAGATGGACGCCGCCAGCCCTTCCACCTCGTCCTCGGTGTTTCCTGCGTGGATAATCAGCCTCACTCGGCCCGTGCCTCTCGGGACCACCGGTGGGTCGATGGGAATCGCAGTGTACCCGTCCCCGTGCAAATGCATCGTCAGGAAGTAGTTCTGGCCCTGACGCGTCCACACGGGCAAGAACTGGGTCACAAACGACCGTGATTCCAGGTCTTGGCTGACAGGTATGGAGCAGATGCCGGCGTTGACAGCCTCGTCCCAGGCGGGATCTGCCTCGATGCTCTCGCAAAAGTGCCTGACCAGGTACTGGACGCGGTCTTGGAGCTGGTGGTGGAAAACCCGCATGAGCTTTTGCTGTGACATTCAGCGAGAGAGCGGCCATCTCATACCTTTTGCGTCTCCCCACTCTCCATCAGATTATACCCCGCGCGGATCGCCGCGAGTGTTGGAAAGGATGGCGCCGTCGTGTAAATGACTGGCCGAGCAAAGTTCAGGAGCGTGTTGAGCACGGTGGAGTTGGCACAAATCGCAGCTATGAGCGGGACACGTCAGCCTTCCGGGATAATACACCTAATACAACACCCTTGACCCTGGCCCCAGCCCTGGCCGAGGCGCGGCAAACATACCTCCGGTGGTCCCCAGCCCCTTGCCGTACGTGTGGAGCCGGATGGCAATCTGAGTCTCCTTCTCCAAGCCAAGCGCGCACACCAGGCCACGGCCATTCTTGCCGACCAGCCCGGTGCTGTGGGCCTCGTCGATGACGATTTGCGCGTTTCCGTCGGGGAATAAGTCCTTGACGACTTCGACAATCTCGGCCAGAGGCGTCACGTCGCCATCCATGCTGTACACCGCTTCGACGGCTACGAGAACGCAGCGCGTCCCCTGTCGAATGAGCGACTGTGACTCTTTGAGTGAGACCAGCGTCTCCCTGAGGGAATCGGCGCTGTTGTGCTTGAATGGGATCTGGGTGGAGGCCAGGCTGGTCTTCATGCCGTCGTGGACGCTGGCGTGGATGAGTTCATCATACACAATGGCATCCCCGGGACGCGGAACCGCTGAGAAGATGGCGCAGTTTGCATCGTACCCAGAGCTGACGAGGAGGGCGGCCTCGGCGCCGTGAAACCTGGCAATCTGGCCCTCCACCGACTCAATGTAGGCATTGTTGCCGTCAGAGATGCGCGATCCCGCGCTGCCGACGGCGAAGTCTGGATTGCGCTCTAGCTCCTCGAGGAACGCCTTTCGCAGCATGCCCGACGTGGCGAGAGAGAGGAAGTCGTTGGAGGAGAAGTCAACCTTGTGCTCGAACCTGTGCAGAGTTACCAGGTTGTGGCCTGCGCGTCGCTCGTCTAGAGCGGCTTCCAGATTGCGATAGAACGGCGGCGCATCTTTCATTGTGGGCGCCTTGAGCTTCTGGCCCCCAAGCCACTTTCGGATTTGCGTGAGGTCCTGGCCCGCGTACATCGTCGTCGTCGTCGGTACAGGAATGATCGCGCTGGGAGGTGTCGTCAGCCTGGTACTCTGTTTGCAGGCGAATATCTGTGAGAAGCGGGATGAGGCAATGTTGCGCAAACGTGTCTGACGATACTTTCTTGAGGAGTAAACAGCCAAGAACAACAAGATGAGACAAACTAAGAAACAAGTTGGCAGTCCACGAGCTGACGACGGAATGTCTTGGGATCGTTCTCGGGACCTGCAAAGTGCCCAGCTCGGCTTTCACTGCACACCTATGTAGGATTGATAGATTTGATATCGACGATGACGACAGTTACTGGCCCAAGAAAAGCATGGAAAAGCGCCCGATGGGCATTCCTTGCTTCGCGCTGAACAACCACTGGACGTAGTGCAAGCTTCGTATCCGTGGATTCCGTACTCCGGAATCCGTAATGTCGGGCGGAATCCGACCCAGAAGGCCTGATCCGACCTGCATACTCCGTAGTGCCCGCCAGATCCGCACCCTCGATGCCGGTTCAACCGCCCCAACATGGGGTTGGGTAAACCTTGTGCCAACTTCGGGGTATGTGCCGTGCAGGATTCGAACTCGGCACACGCTTGCCGCTCACGCTCCCAGCCAACTTTTTCGCGGAACCCGTTGATGACGTTCCCATAAGATTCGGGTTCCGAGTCCCGACACATCTACCCATGTTCCAAAGGTGCTGTTCGCTGAGGAGTCTTCCCCTTGTACATCAATCCCAAACCGAACATGATCGGAACCCGTCTGGCGAGCTGGGACAGTCTTCAGCACCTGAGCCACTGGGTCTTCTAGTTTCTGTCGCGGTACATCCATAAATAAGCTGTGGACAGGAGCCATAGCCTTTGATCATTAAAAACAGGCAAAAAGAGCGTCTTTGCGCAGTGCCGTCTCATACACAACTCCGCCAGCATTCTCTCCAAACTTGTACATTTTTACTACGCCGACACGCTGCAGAACCGGACAATGGGCCCGTTGAGCGCGGATGCCAATGGTACAAGCGCGCATGTCTCGAATTTGAACGGCTCTGACAACTCCAACGGCACAACGAACGGCCACACCAACGGCACAGACGGATACACAAATGGCCACACTGATACCACAAATGGCACATCGCTGAACGGCTCACATGCCGGACGAAATGGCAGTGGAGCTTGTACAAATGGAACACACGCGCCGAAAGTCACTGCCCCAGAGCCCATCGCCATCTGTGGCATGTCAGTTCGTCTTCCCGGTGGCCTGCACTCACCACAACAGTTGTGGGACTTCCTGGTCGCCAAAGGCGACGCCCGCGGCCCCGTCCCAGAATCAAGGTATAATGTTTCCTCATACTACTCGGAGACGTCGAAGCCCGGCAGTGTCAAGACCGAACATGGATACTTTCTTGATGAGAGCATCGATATTGCCGCCGTCGACACGTCGTTCTTCACCATGCGGAGAGCCGAGGTCGAGCGCACGGATCCGCAGCAACGACAGATGCTGGAAGTTGCCAGGGAGTGCATGGAAGATGCTGGTGAAACCAACTGGAAAGGGCGGCCGATCGGCTGCTACATGGGCAGCTTCGGCGAAGACTGGACTGAGATGTTCGCCAAGGAAAGCCAGCAGTATGGTCTGTACCGTGTGACCGGATACGGAGACTTCATGCTGCCCAACCGCGTCTCATATGAGATGGACCTGATGGGCCCAAGGTTGGACAACCAAAACTCCTGAGCCCTGCCATCCGCTAACCTGGAGGGGAAAACAGCATGGTCGTCCGCACTGGCTGCTCTGCCGCCCTTGTCGCACTGCACGAAGCGTGTCTGGCGGTCTACAGGGGCGACTGCGAAGGAGCCATTGTCGGCGGCGCCAACTTGATAATGGCGCCCGGCATGACCACCGCCATGACGGAGCAGGGCGTGCTTGCCCCTGACGGCTCGTGCAAGACTTTCTCTGCCGATGCCAACGGCTATGCCCGAGGAGAGGCGATTTCCGCCATTTACATCAAGCCCTTGGTCGACGCCATCCGCCATGGCAATCCCGTCCGAGCCGTCATCCGGGCGACGGCATCCAACAGCGACGGAAAGGGTACTGCTGGTGGTATCCAAGTCCCCAATGACATTGCACAAGAGGCCATGATCAGACGAGCTTACGAGTTGGCGGGCATTACGGACTACTCCAAGACCGCGTTTGTCGAGTGCCATGGCACAGGCACAACGGTTGGAGATCCCATCGAGGCCAGAGCAGTCGGCCGTGTCTTCGGGCCCTCTGGTGGCATCCAGATTGGATCTGTCAAGCCTAATCTTGGCCACTCCGAAGGAGCTTCGGGCCTCACATCGCTGATCAAGGCAGTACTGGCCCTGGAAAACCGTACAATCCCCCCCAACATCAAGTTCAACGAGCCCAATCCCGAAATTCCGTGGGACTCCTGCGGGCTCTCTGTTCCTACAGAGCCGGTGCCATGGCCCGAGTCTCGGCACGAGCGCATCAGTGTGAACTCTTTTGGTATTGGGGGTACCAACGCCCACGTTATCCTCGATTCCGCTCACAGCTTCGGCGTCTCCCCCGTCCCCAAGCGTCCCACCACGTCGCCGCAACTGCTTCTCTACTCAGCCAACAATGCCGACTCGCTGAAGAAGATGATCGCCAACTACGACGACTACGTTGAGAAGAACCCAGACAGAGTTGGTGATTTGGCGTTCACTCTGGGCAACAGAAGAGAGCACTTGCCTCACCGGGCGTTCGCCGTGGCGAGCCCGCTTGGTGCTGTCACGACGTCGCCGATCTCGAAAGCAGGCCGAGCACCCAGCGTCGTCATGGTCTTCACTGGACAGGGTGCCCAGTGGCCGCAAATGGGCCGGCGTATGATCCTCAGCTCTGACTACCCCGTCTTCAAGGGGAGCATCCAATCTCTCGACGCACATCTGCGGACGCTGAAGCACGCTCCAGAATGGAGCATTGAGGACGAGCTCCAGAAGCCGGCCAAGACTAGCAAACTCGGCTCGGCCGAGCTGTCTCAGCCTCTCTGCACGGCAATCCAAGTTGCTCTGGTCGACACGCTCGCCTCTCTCGGAGTCCATCCTACTGCTGTTGTGGGCCACTCCAGCGGTGAAGTTGCGGCTGCGTATGCCGCCGGCGCCATCACGGCCAGCGAGGCCATCACAATCGCCTTCCACCGTGGTCAGGTCACCAAGCTGCAAACCAAGGCTGGGGCCATGGCGGCTGTCGGCATGGGCTCCGACGACGTTCAGGAATACCTGCAGCCCGGAGTGATTGTCGCTTGCGAAAACTCACCCAAGAGTGTTACTCTCGCCGGTGACTCCAAGGTGGTTGAGCTTGCCGTTGCCAGGATCAAGGAGGCCCGCCCTGATATCCTGGCACGGCTGCTGCAGGTCGACAAGGCGTATCACTCGCACCACATGGCTGAGATTGGCGACGATTACCATGCCCTTATCGAGCATGAGGTGTCTGCCAAGAACCCAACGAAGTTGTTCTTCAGCAGTGTCGAGGGGAGGCTGCTCACCAGAGGCTCGGGCCTCGGCTCCAGGTACTGGCAGAAGAACCTGGAGTCTCCGGTGCTCTTCAGCTCGGCCGTCTCTTCCATTATCCAGCACGATATTGCAAAGAATATGGTGTTCCTCGAAGTTGGCCCTCACTCAGCTCTTGCGGGTCCCTTGCGGCAAATCCAGACCCAGCTTTCCAACTCTGCTCCGTACGCGTCGGCACTGATCCGCAACCAGAACGACGTGGAATCCTTCCTGACAGCCATCGGAAAGCTGCATGTCCTCAATGTCGCCATCGACTTGGACAAGGTCATTGCCAAAGGCTCGATCCTGCCAGACCTCCCAAGATACCCGTGGAACCACTCGGAGAAGTTCTGGTACGAGTCTAGGCTGAGCAAGGAGTGGCGACACCGCCAGCACAAGTATCACGACCTCTTGGGTGTTCGTGTCCCAGAGAGTCTCGAATTTGACGTTCTTTTCCGTAATCTGTTTCACTTGGACAACGCACCATGGATCCGCGACCACAAGGTCGGCGACGATGTCGTCTTTCCCTTTGCCGGCTACGCTGGAATGATTGGCGAGGCTGTGCGACAAGTTACCGGGGTCGATGAGGCATTCAAGCTGCGCAAAGTCGTCATCAGCACTGCCCTCGTCCTGAACGAAGGAAAGCCAGTTGAGATCATGACCACGCTGCGTCGGCATCGCTTGACGGACTCCCTCGACAGCGTATGGTGGGAGTTCACCATCGCATCCCACAACGGAACGACTTGGACCAAGCACTGCTTCGGTGAGGCCGGATCGCTTAGTGAAGGCTTTGGGATTGCGGAGAAGGACGCTCTCCTCATGCGCAAGGTCGGCACTCGCCGTTGCTACGAGTCCATGGCCAGGTCGGGTCTCAATTTTGGGCCCACGTTCCAGCGGCTTGATGATGTCCGGTCCGACACTACTAAGCAGAAGGCGACGGCGGAAGTTGTTGCAAGGGAGAGCGAGGGCAAGGACTACCATCTGCACCCGACAGTCATTGATGCCTCGCTGCAGCTGCTCAGCGTTGCTGCGTCCAAGGGCTATGCTGACCCCACGACCAAGATGATGGTTCCCACCAACATCGAGGAAATGTTCATCTACCGCTGCTCTGAGAGCGTCCAAGTCCGAGCTTCCGCATCTTACACTCCAAATGGCTCCATCGTCGGTAGTGGCCAGTGTGTCGCTGCCGATGGCAAGCTCGTCTTGCGCAGCTCTGGAATTAGACTCTCTGTCCTGGACGATCAGGATGACGGCAAAGCCGGCGAAGCCACTGCCCGTGCAGAATGGGGTCCCCATATCGACTTTCTGGATGTGAACACTCTCATCAAGCCATCGATCGACCGCAGCGACCACATGCCCATCTTGACGGAACTGTCCCACATGTGCATGATTCACACAAAGCGCGTTATCGCGGGTTTAAACACTTCAGTTAGCCACATGCACAAGTACCGATCATGGATCGATCGCCAGCTCCAGTCCGTTGACCTCGAGGGTCCTGACAGCCTTGACAACACTGCCATTGAGGAGCGAGTGAACCGCATTGTCCACGAGCTGTCGCAGACTCCGGCCGTAGATGCCGCTGTGGCCATTCAGAAGATCTTCAACAACGTTGAAAGGATTTTCACCGGCGGCCTGGAGGCCCTGGATCTCCTTCTTTCCGACAATACATTGACTAGGCTTTATGTCTTCATGGATCAGTGCGATGAGTCGCAGTTCTTCAAGCACCTTGCTCACAGCAAGCCTAATCTGCGTGTCCTCGAGATTGGTGCCGGAACGGGTGGATCCACGGCCAACATTCTGAAGTTGTTGACGCCTGGTGGCAAGACCCTGTACTCCAAGTATACCTTCACTGATATTTCGTCTGGCTTCTTCGTTGCTGCCAAGGAGCGCTTCAATGCGTTTTCAAACATGGAATACGCCACTCTCGACATCAGCAAGGACCTGGCCGGACAGGGTTTTGATGGTCGCAAGTACGATCTTATCCTGGCGACCAACGTCATCCACGCCACCAGGTCTCTCAGTGAGAGTCTGAGCAACGTCCGGCAGCTTCTCGACCCCAACGGCAGGTTCCTGCTCCATGAACTGACCTCGACTTCCAAATGGGTCAACTACGTCTGGGGCACTCTGGCCGGTTGGTGGTACGGCGAGCCTGATGGCCGGCCGGACGAGCCATATATTAGTGTCGAGCGCTGGGCGAGGGAGTTGAAGGCTGTTGGCTTCCGCGATCCCGATGCTGCGGTTCTTGACTCGGCGGAGCCAAATCAGCTGAACGCCATGATTGTGGCGAGGCCAGCGATTGAGAACATCCCCAGGAAACGAGTCACGCTCCTGGCCCTCTCCGAGTCAAAGAACGTCGGACCGATGCTTCAGGGCCTGAAGAGCAGAGGATATGCCGTTCACCGTTGCGGGCTGCAGGACATGCCCTTGCCTGCTGGCCAGGATGTCATTGCCCTGCTTGACGATGAAGGCCCCTTCTTTGAAAACGTGGATGATTGGCGCTTTGAATCCTTCAAGACTCTGGTGAACAACTTGAAGGACTGCGGTATTCTCTGGGTGACTGGTCTTTCGCAGATCCACTGCCAGGACCCGCGATTCGGCCAGATCAACGGTATCGCCAGGACCATTCGCTCTGAAATGATGGTCGACTTTGCTACCTGCGAGGTCGACAATGTCGGTTCATCCCTCGACAAGATCATTGACGTGTTTGAGAAGTTCCAGATTCGTCAAGAGGACGAGACTCTCAAGCCCGAGTTTGAATACGCCATTGTCAACAATACCGTCCACGTTGGGCGTATCCATCCCTTCTCGGTGCAGAACGAGCTCCTGACCTCGGATTCGAGTGACGGCATCGCTCTTCGCACCAGCAAGCCTGGCCGCCTGACTGCTTTGCACTGGGCCCGCCACGAGATCGGAGCGCTGAAGGGTGACGATGTGGAAGTCGAAGCATATGCCACTGGCTTGAACTTCAAGGTCGGTCAAAAGGTCGCTGGAGGATTCAAAATGCTGACAGTAATTCGTAGGATGTATTGTGTGCCATGGGCATCGTTGAGGCTTCCGAGAATGGATTCGGTCTTGAAGCCGCTGGTATTGTCCGTCGCACTGGACCCAACGTCAAGGACCTCAAGGTCGGCGACCGCGTCATGCTCATTGCGCACTGCGCGTTCGCGACGCAAATTGTCGTGTCCGAGAATCTTTGTGAGAAGATTCCAGATGATCTGAGCTTCGAGGACGCGGCTACCATGCCTTGCGTGTTTGCCACGTCGATCTACTCCATCTTCACTGTTGGCAACCTTAAGAAGGGACAGGTTTGTTTCCCCATGCGTCCCCACCACTCTTGAAATGGCTTTTAACAGCTTCTTTAGTCCATTCTTATTCACAGTGCCTGCGGTGGTGTCGGCCTCGCAACCATCCAGCTTGCGCAGATGGTTGGTGCCGAGATCTACGCGACTGTCGGCAACGACGAGAAGGTCAAGTATCTCATGGACACGTTTGGCCTGCCCCGAACCAGGATCTTCCACTCTCGTAGCACCTCGTTCGTCGAGGACGTCATGCGGGAGACCAACGGCGAAGGTGTCGATTTGGCACTGAACTCGCTGTCTGGCGAGCTGCTGCACGCTACATGGAAGTGCATCGCAGCGTTCGGCAAGATGGTGGAGATCGGAAAGCGAGACTTGATCGGCTCTGGAAAGCTTGACATGAGCATCTTTGAGGCCAACCGTAGCTACTGTTGTGTCGACTTGGACCAGATTTGTTTCAGGAAGCCGACCATTGCAAAGGAGTAAGTTGATCACCGAGGGTACGGCTACATGGCAGTCAGTGGCTGACATATCGTGAAGGCTGCTCAAGGACATTGTCGACCTGCTCAAGAAGCGCCACCTTCAGTCCATCCGACCCATCAAGGTCTTCAACTGCGAGGCCATTCTCGATGCTTTCAGGTACATGCAACTGGGTGTCCACTTGGGCAAGATCGTCGTGTCGATGCGCGACGTCGCTGGCCAGGCCAACTTGGGTGCGGATGTTAAGCAGCGAAAGAAGCCCGTCCGCTTCGATAGCTCCAACGCATACCTGCTTGTCGGTGGCCTCGGAGGCTTGGGTCGCTCCATCTCCACGTGGATGGTCGAACGCGGAGCCCGCCACCTTATTTTCCTTTCCCGAAGCGCGGGCGCGCACCTGAAGCACCAAGAGTTCGCCCAGGAACTTGCCAGCATGGGATGCCGTGCCGATTTCGTGCAAGGTAGTGTTTCCAACCTCGACGACGTGACCAGGGCCGTCGCACAGGCTCAAGGCTGGCTCAAGGGTATCTTGCAGATGTCCATGGTGCTCTGCGACCAAAACTTCAGCCGGATGACAATAACAGAGTGGAACACGGCTGTTGACCCCAAGGTCAAGGGAACGTGGAATCTCCACCGTGCTTCCGTGTCCGCCAAGGCGGACCTCGACTTCTTTGTCCTTTTCAGTTCCCTTTCTGGTATCATCGGACAGCCCGGCCAGACCAACTATGCTGGCGCAAACACTTTCCTGGACGCCTTCTCTCAGCACCGCTCTAATCTTGGACTGCCGGCCTGCTCCATCGAGATTGGTGCTGTCGAGGAAGTCGGCTACATGGCTGAGCACGAGTCGGTTATGCAGAAGCTCAAGGCTGCCGGTGGCTCGGACGGTACCGTCTCGGAACGCGAGCTTCTCGAGGCTGTGGGGGCGGCCATGACAACCATGTCGAGTGCTTCAGGCGACAAGTCGCGACCAACTCCCTCGAACAACTTCTGCCTTGGTTTCCGCTCCAGCGTCCCCCTGAGCAATCCCGAAAACCGTTCTCTCTGGAGGAAGGACGTCCGCATGGCGGTTTTCCACAACAGCGGAGCGACCGGCAGCGCGTCAGGCTCTGGCTCCAACGACGCGTTGAAGTCCTTCATCGCCAAGGCCAAGAGCGATGCCGCTATCCTGAGCCAGCCCGAGTCTGCTCATCTTCTCGCTGTCGAAATCGGTAAGAAGGTGTTCAGCTTCTTGCTAAAGCCAGAAGAGGACCTGCAGACATCATGCTCTCTGTCCGATCTGGGCATGGATTCCCTCGTGGCGATTGAGATGAGACAGTGGTGGAAGACTATTTTCGGGTTCGACATCAGTGTGCTCGAAATGATGGGAATGGGCACCCTTGATGCCCTTGGCGAGCACGCTGCTAGGGGCATGTTGAAGTTGTTCCATGGTGGTGAGCAAGCCAAGTAGGCGAAGCTTGTTATGACTGCTGGGCATATACCTAGAGGATGACTTCGCAAAAGATACATTTTCCCTGTTCGCATGGGTAAGCGGTTGGTTAAGCAGGCGGAATGAATTATCTGATCTGATCTGGTGTCTTTCTTTCCTTCTTTTCTCCTCAAGTTTAGTGTACTCGTAGAGTGGCCTGGCCAGTTGCAATATACGGCCTCGAGATCGTTACCCGGGGAGCTGGACGCGTCTCGCCAACATCAGTGATGGGGGCGGGAACTGTCTCACCCACTCAAACTTGGGTTAGGCTTGCCACATTTCGCGGAGCCAAGGGTGTGGAAATTTCCACTCAAAAACAAACTGCTCCGGCACAAAAGTCTTCCCGTTGCTCCGCTCCGATAATTCAAGCGACATCTCCCGTGGACTGCTCCACTCTTCGCTTCCCGTTGACGGCTGGGCATTCAGAATGCCTGAGATTGACCGGGCATAGTCTTTGACGCCGTTTTGGAGGATCTGAAGATAGTCCCGGCTCTTATAGCTGCATGTTTCTCCAGTGATGATTCCGCCGGCATCGGCGAGTTCTCGGAGTAGTGCATTGCCATGCGGCAACAGGCGTAGCTTTGATTTCTGAGCATCTTCATCATCCGAAACCAGGGTCGAGAGGTCCAGAAGCAGCAGGAAGCAGAAGACAAACTTGGCCCACACGTAATCCGTAGCATAGCGCAGGTTGTGTATGTAGAGCCGAGGTTCTGCAATGGTGGCCTGGAGGTGTTGGTGCAACGCATTCTTGGCCATTAATAGGATGTCTGTCCGAGCTGGCGACATGGCGTCAATATAACTCCCGTTGCAGGCATGCACTGCCCAGCACAGCGTGGTGATATCTGCCCAATGCCGTTGAACCTCGAGATTGATCCTCAACCAGCTCGCCTGGGGTTGAGCATTCAAAGATGTGGGTCCAGTCGTTGAACCACACCTCAGTGCCAATCCTCGCATCTCGGACTGCGTTCATAAGCCCTTCATCATTCGCGTCCAAGCCCTCGGTGATCGACTTGTACATGCCGGCCCTGAGCACGTTTAATTCGACCTGCTCCAACAGGCAAAGGTCTAGCTCTGTTGAAAAGGGCTTGTCGAGAAGGATCAGATATCGTCGTACATCGCCGTATAAATTGAAGTCCAACGACTTTCCCGTATCGATACCGAGCATCAACCTTAGCACAAGGATCGACAGCCATGTCCTGGTTCTCTGCAGGAGTCTGTCACATTCTAGGGACTCTAGACCAGTTCGTAGTCGTCCAAGTATGATTTGGTTACTCAGATCAGTGTACGCCTCGGGCAAGCCTAGCTCAAGAGCCATTCGCGTTGCCATGGAGATGAGAAGCGACCTTTCGGAACTGTAGCAAGCCCTTATGAGCAACGCCTGGATCGTCTCTATCGACGGCTCCCCCGTAGTTGTGAGTATGTCGTGCATTCTTGAAACATGGGTGTCGAGAATCCGCCAGAACTGCGACTGCGGCCCTATTCGAGCCCGGCATCCAACAGCACAGATTGTGTTGAAGAGAAGAATACTTCTGTTGCGCAGCCTCTGTATTGAGTCGTGTTTCGGATCAAGGAAGGGAAAATAATGACCGCAGCCTTGGAAAAAGACACCAAAATTGGCTTCTGCTTGCTCCGTCGTAAGAAGTCCAGCTGTGATAAAGTCTGGTTCTTGCGCGTTGTCAATTTCGACCTGGAGTCCCTTCTGTTTTGGGTCATTGGCAGCTAGCGTGGGAGGCAGCGACGCCGCATTGAGATGCACTCCCATAATTGACTCTCCGAGAGGTCTGGGGAGATGTTTTGAGTGCTCAGATCTGGCAAGTCGAAGTGCGTAGGATATGGCAACCCTGGTTGGAAGAAAGGCTGGTAACGGATTTCGTCATCTTGGTCAAGAAACGACGGAATGTTATCGGCGGACCAGGACATTGCAGGATCGAGACTTGTTGCAGCTATGGAGGGGTCAAAGGAATATGTGCATTCTCGTAGTTGCATCCTGAGAGATTCAATCTCTTTCTCGAGAGCCTCTATTTTGCTGCAGTAAACGAAAGGTCAGCACAGCCAGGCCGGGAGCGTGACCGTGAGACACTCGTTACAGGTAATGCAGGGGCCAACGCACTTTGCATCGTTCGGAGGCTCGACATACTCGCAGGCCTTGCCTGAAATACGACAACTGACAGAAGTTGTGTCAATGACCGATACGGGGCAAAAACAAAGGATGAATCGGAGATGGCGACTTACCGAGAGCAGGGATGCTGCGCGTCACATTTTAACTGGCTTTGGTAAGCTAGGGAACAACGAATGCGGCAACTGGTTCATGACGACGCACTTTCGATCGGCGACACGCGCCGCAAGCTTTCTGTTGTTGTGACCCTTTGCTTAGGATTCATTGAACCTCAAAGCTGTGCAGTCGATGCATGTAGGTACTGACCGGAATCCTCTGCTTGCGAATCTTTCGAGGCGCAGCATGTGACGGCGCCGACTCCATGGTGACATGAACAACCCGCTGCGTATCGTGGGAGGCTTCTAGCACTCGGCAACAGTACGTAAATTCATGGTTCTGGCTAATGTTTGCGAGCAAGCAATTGACCACTTTTTAATTGCTTCCAATGCGTGTAAAGCCGGCTACTTGACTTCCATCTGTCCAGTCGTCCTCTTTTCCTCGTGCCTCCGGCTCTTGATCCTGACATCGAAGTCGGTCACGACAACAAAGTTGTTTGACACGAATCTCCATGGCCTCTCAGGCTTCACGAGCTCCAATTCAAACCGTCTCATGAAGGCTAGCACCAGCCTATACATCTCCAACAGCGCAATGTTTCTGCCAATGCACGTATAGTTGCCCCCCGACCCAAACTGTGAGAGAAAACGGTTCATGGACTTGACTCTTTCCTCATCCTCATCGAGCCAGCGTTCCGGTCGATACTGGTCAACGTCTTCGCCGTATATATCTTTATTGCGATGGATCGCCCCGGCACTGACGCCAACAACCGTACCTGCCGGTACATGCTCGCCGCAAATTGTGTGCCCTGCGCCCTCGACGACCCGCTCGGGGAACCAGCGAGTCGCCGGATGCATGCGGCATGCCTCTTTAATGCAGGCACTCAAGTACGGCAGTTTCTGCGCTTCGATAAAAGTCAATCCCCAGTGGCTGGACTGGTTGGGCGCTTCGCGCACAACCTCGACACCAACGTCGGCCGAGGCAGCATCGTCGATCTCCTTCATCAGCTTGCGATAGCACTTCGGGTTTCTCAAGAGATAGTAGAAGACAGCGCTGAGGCTGATGGCAGTTGTGTCCGAGCCACCAGCAACCGACGACAAGCCCATGGCGAGGACTTCCTTGTCGCCCATGTTCTGTCGCTGTTCGGCGGCCAGGAGCAATCTGTCTGACAAGGTCATGTCTGCCGTAGCCTCCACGTCTGCGCCCTTGCTCCTTCTCTCCTCGAGTAGGCGGCGGCGCTCGTTCTGGCGCTTCGATGCAAAGAGGACCGACTTTCCCTGGGTACTGTTGAGCCATCCCCGTCTTTGCATCCACAGGTAGATGGGGTTCTTGCGCACGACGTAGTTCAAGGCGGGCATCTGTCCCACCACAATATGACGGGTGCCGCCAGCATGCATGAAGCCCAGGATCCCATCCACGTCTGTACCTGACTCCATGTGTCCGAGGCTCTCCCCGTACGTGATTCTGGTGATGGCATCGTCGGTGAAGTAATGGAGCCACGTGGGGAAGTCGACCACACCCTCGTCCCCGAGTCTGCCAACGAAGCGCGCCTCGAGCTGTTTGAAGAAGACGGCAATCGTGTCATTGACCTTTTCGTCGTATTGCACCATGGTGGTCATGGAAAATGCCGAGCTGACGCTTCGTCGGACAGCATCGTGCAATGCCTGATCGGTGGTGGAGAATAGGGTGGGGAAGATGACCCCTTGCGAATTGGCTGAGAGACAAGATGCAGATCTAACTTCTTGCCGAGACCTTTTGGACCGTAAATATCTCTAATTGCCTCGGGCTGAGCGAGCAGAGCTTGTTAGGGCTCAGGCGCACGATGTCCCCGTTCTTGGCATATAGGTGCAGCAAGGGCGGCCTACTCGCCGTGGCCTGCACGTAATAAACTCTCCAGAGGCTAGTCAAGGATCCCAAGAAGGGCCCATTAAAACGGCTGAGGCCTCGTCCGTAGCGGTTATAGGCAAGGTAAGAAAGAAAGAGGACAGCACAAGTGACCAAGAGGTTCCCTATGAGTATGTTGGCAATATCATCAAACATAGTGAAGGTCTGAAGGTACACATAAAAATGTCAGTCGGTGCCAGTCCTATACGACAGCGCGTTCCATGGACTATATTTTATATTTGATTCCATTCGCCTGTACATGAGCCCCCACCAACCCGACATTTCCTGTGACGGGCTGGCCCTAAGGCGCCACCGCCCACGAGCAAGCGAGTACGGGGTACGAAGAGGTATTAAACAGATCGTCAATCTACAAACGACAGGGCATGGTTCGGCCACGAAACACACATACACGGGGCAAATCCCCTAAGACTTCCCCATCCAACCTGTTATTATTACGTCTTCCAAGCCGACTGATTCTCATTCGACTCGGCGATTAATACCACCACCAGTCACCACGAGCGTAGGGAGATGAGCTCAATGAAAGGCTGATGAAGCTGGGGACTGGGCTACCTGAGGGGGGCTGAGATGTAAGTACATACAGTTCAACGGCTGCTGCAACTGAAATTCCTCCTATCTTGGGCCGCCGTGGCTGTGATATCTGCGAAGGGTCTTTTGGTATAATGAGGTACGGATATAGTAGTTTGTTGAGGCAGAATGAACACACCAAGAGCCAAGATCAACGGGACGTCGTATAAGAGAAAAGGCAGGGTCTGCCCAAGCAGGCTGGCAAGTCTCTCGCACAGCTATTAAAATGGGATAAAGACCGAGAGGAGGCAATAAAGGCCAATCTTAAATATGGGAGGAAAACCAAGAACTCAATTACCAAGGCTATGTAAGGATAAGGGTCTATCTACTCGTACGGCCACAGATGCCCCCTTATATATCTCTACATGTATGTCGCTAGAGTCCCTAGTCTTCATCCCCCTTTTTGTGGTTTTCTGTTTTCCTGATCCAGGGTCCGCTCCATCGACCTAAAAACGGATGCCATCATGGATAGAGGCATCTGGCTTGACGTTTGACTGTTTATTCAGCTCTCACCTGAACTTGTAACATTGCTGGTGATGAGCTTGCCGGTAACAAACAGTCGTCATCCAACGGTTTACGGCGGTCCACCAGCACGGCCATTGTAATCCCACCATTCGTCTCCTTGACCGCGGCAGTACCTGTCGCCTTTGACGCAATAGTAATGGCCGCCACCGCGGTTGTTGATGTTGGGAGACCAGTATATACCCTGCCCCTTATAGTGCTCTAGACCACACATAACGTTGGTCTCGTACTGCTCGGCCGTGTACGCAGTATAGGCCGTGTTGTACCAGAGGCAGAGAGTTTCCTGCGGGTGGGCACTGACGCAATTGTAATTGGTCCCGGTCGTGAAGGTTTCGGACACTTGGAAGCCGCCGGTGTAAAATTTGTCAAAGTTAAAATTAACCGAAAATCCAACCGTGTACGATACGGAATTTGCGCCGCCGACGCTGCAGCTGTCTGCCTCTTCACAGTGCATGGTTTCCTGTACGCCCGTCCCCGTGGTCAGCAAATTCCTTCCCCGATGCCCCCCACGCTCTGTACGCATCAACTCGGTCATGCCACGTACACTGATTTGCTTGTTGAGATAGTTTTGATGTGGGTTGCCATCTCCAACCAATGTTATCGTTTCTTTCCAACTCATGCAGGCCCATTGCTGGCGCTCGGTGAGCACGCGAGGCTTAACTTCCTTATTGGCCGCATTATTAACGTCTCCTGGCGAAATGGGATGTGCGCCGGTGGCGAAGCTGTGATGTCCCTTTGCGAGATCTGCTAAGCTTGGTCCGTCGCTATTTCTTCTAGCGAGCTTAAAGCAGTCCGAGGCTCGTTCGTTTTGTTCATTCTCTTCTGCGACCTGGGCCGGCATAAATGCATCGCAGCTAAGAACAGCCTCTTTGTCGTTATATATACGGTCGCAGATTATACCACCCGAGACCTCGCGGTTCCCATGGATCAGATATGTCTTTGATCCGATAGTAATATTGCCGTCGCCTTCTTTATCAAAAGTTACCTCGATAGGATTGCTAGCAAAGGAGCCACCCTTGATCACATTGGAGCAAGACGAGGCCAGAAGCTTGGAAGTAACTGTATCTGAAACGGAGATACTCTGCTCAGACGTGGACGTATCGATATGCATGTCGATGGTGACCTCAACTAGGTTCGACGGCGCCGCAAGGGCTTGCGGGATCCATACCGCGAGAGCGGCAAATAACAAGGAATGAAGCATTATACTATTCCGAAGGAGTATATTGTATTCGAGTGTTTTGATGTATACGAAATGTCTGTCCGCTCTCCGTCTTAATGCAACAATCGCAGCTCTTATAGTTATCGTTTGGGCGGGACATCCTTGCTAGGAATGGCAACAGGAGCAAGCGCCCACTGCTGAGGCCTAGAGCCAACGCACGAGATACACAGGCGAACTTGACGTTGGGTCACGTTGAGACGACAACTCACATTACCGTCAACCATCTATAGACTATCGTGAACCAATCGGATATCTTACAAACGAGGACTTGGTCTGAAACAGTCGTGAACTTGTGGGGAGGGCGGCGAAGAAGCGCTTTCGAGAATGGGCCACCGCTGCCCCTTGTGACAACATGTCAGATTGAGGCCACCTGATTAGGGGCTGCAAGCCGGTACGTGACATCACGAAGAGGGGTATATGCGGAACTCCCCTCTTGTATATATATAATACTAAACATTAAATAATCACACTTCAAGATATACATCAATATATATAGTCAAGTAGGAACACTCTTATAGTCTCCTATTTTCCTCGTGATATACTGTCCCGTTCGACGGCGATAGAAGGCTAGATTTTATCCCTAATCCTAGAAGCCACAGAGTTACGACGCAACAGAAGCATTCAGTAGCGGATACCGCGTTTGTGTATTCTGACCCTCAAGGTTGGGCTTGTTCTGGAGCCAAAGGTGCCAAATCTTAGCGCCCTGATCGGCCGACGCATCGGCATGGATATTGAAGTTTTCTGTCCGTGCTTTGAGGGATATTTGAAGCACTCCATCCTCGAAGCCGAACACGGATAAGCTGCTTGTACGTTATACATGTCGTATGTGGTATGCGGGGATACACTTCTTCGCATCAACGTGATATCAAATGCGGGGAAACACTTCGCATCAACGTGGTATCAAAGGCGGGGAAGCCCTGTTTCGCATCGATGTGGTTGCGGGGAAGCATTTCTTCGCATATTACATGCAGCGCTGCGTCACCCACCGTCCGGGTCACGGGTGTATGGTCTGTTGGTTGCAAGTTGCTGCCTTGCAGGGCTCCGCCCCTCGCCAGCGCCACCAACGTCAGGACCGGTTCCACACATTGGAAGTTCGGAACCCGAAACCCGGGCTGAGATAGTAGTTGATAAACGACCGGTGTTCGCTTGGGACATCAGGGTGCCAACGTTTCACAACATCACCTGAGTCACAGAGGCTGTGCCGTGTGACGTGTGACACATCAGGCACTTACAAAACAGACCTTCCTTTTCATGAGCAAACCCATCCGCCTAGATATCTATTGATTCCACATGTAATTTGCTTCAACCTGGTTGTACGAGCTCTCTATCTGCCTTTCATCATCATCACCAACGACCACGAACAACATGGCCCCCATCAACACGAGCTGCCCAGTCTCCTCCATCCCGACCAATATAGTCGATCAAGTACACCCGACAGGCAACTTGAAATGCGCTATTGTTGCGAGCCAAACGGCCCCGGATCAGTGGATGTCCCGCTGTTGCAATCCCAACCCCGTACACATCATCCAGGGCTGCTGGCAGTGGTGCGAGGTCAACGGCACCGATACTGACTCGATTTCGCTTAAGTTTGACAACTGCCTGTGGAGACATGGGCGCAACGACAACACCTCCATGGGCCTCATGGTCATCTCGTCATCTGGGACAGCGGTAGTGCATAGCGGCGCGTTCTTCTCGGTGCAGAGAGCGGCATTACTGGCATTTGTCGGCTTCCTTGTATGTTCGTTATATTGATAGGTCGTGATTGACGGGGATTAGGGGCTCCGCCGCTCCATAAACACATGCCGTATACATGAGAAAGCAATGGGTCAGCTGACTGGGAAGAATGGGGGACTTCTTGTGTTGAACTGAGAATGGGATCGGGCGCATGCAAGATCATACAAATTGCCAATGAGAATGCATATTTATACTAAGCATTATCTCTACTTCGTATTTGCACTCGATCCCACCGCTACATTGGCCCCCCGCCGCCGCAACGCCCCGCCTGGCGCAACGTAGAGCGGCACGCAATGCGTTAATTTAATGGCATAAGCCCATCATAACGAGGGCTAAATTCGTTTAAAGCACGCATTTCCGATAGATTTAAAGTTATCTATATATTACCGCTAACCTATTCATTCGCCCTAAGTGTCTAATTATGCCTTGTGATTAGTACGTTACGCTAAATTTATTAGCCTAGCTATATACGCCTCTACCTTCCCTGTTGCTTTGTCGTATACCTGATATAGACAACTACTATGTAAGACCCGTGCGAAATGCGTTATTTATATAGGATATGGAGAAACGAGTAAGGAAGGCGGGTAGCCTAATTGTCAATCGAATATAAATAGAGCTATTGCTTAGTGTAAATATGAATTCTCTTGCCAATACACCACTATTGCGAATGAACCAGACGCAGGTTTCGGTTGGGTTACTTACTCTCGACAAGGGATATCATGGCGGGGGATTCATCTTGAGGAATGGCGTATTGCTTGACTTCATTGACACGGCCGTCTTCGACGACTGGCTCCAGAAGCAGTTCGCCCCGTTCCCCATGCGTATCAAGAACGCTAGAGGCTCGCCCGTGGAACAGTCTGGTGACATGCAGCTCAATTCGACGAACAGGATGACCTTTGGAATCAGTGAACAGCTTGGCAACCGCTCCAGACGTGTAGGAGACGTAATGCGGCAGCTGGCTCACCTGGCAACTCTACATGCGGCACCAAAGCCGGCTTAAGGTTAGTTGAGACAGTCGCCATTTGTGGCAGGGGCATGCAGCTGCGCGGTGACATTCGCGGTGACATTCGCGATGCCGACATTGCCGACTCTTCTGGGGCACGCTCTACCACGCGCAGCAGGTGACTAAAGACTGCTGCAACGCCAAGGCATGGTACGTGTCGCGTTCAGAAAGTACCTATATAGTCGCCACTATTAGCGTCTCAGGTAGAGTATATACTCCACTTTGCCTATTGTTATAGTGGTCATGCGACAGTACGGACATGGACCTGGAAAGATAGGGCATGGGGATCAGCAAGCACGGTTGCGGCCATGGACCCTCAGCAGAGGCTGACGCTCGAGGTCGTCTACCATTGCCTCCAGACCGCCGGGCAGAACCCGCAGCAACTACGGGGACATAGTACAGGCTCGACTCGCCATACCTGCGGTTCACGAGGGTCTCATTCGACGCGGCCACGAGCTCGTCGGTGTCTCCGACTTTTCGAAGACGGCCATGATTGAGTGCCATGAAACTGGCACGGTTGTAAGTATAGTGGACCACCATCAGATGCGACGCTGCAAGATTACATCTATGTTCTGGCATTTTCCCGTCCACCAGTCGGCGACCCTTGGCTATCACGAACGTCTTTGGCGAACACGGTATATACATTGGCTCGGTATATTCCTTTACGATGGAAAATGCTACTGAAGTTCCAAACCAGAGCAAAGGCAATTTAACACGAGACGTTAATACAACAAATACTAGCACCGAGAACCACCAGCCGTCTAGTCGAGGCCGAAATCTCCCAGCCATACTGCACGGCCATCTAAGTTGCACTTGTCGCATCCTAGCCCGGTATAACATCATGCCAGATGCTATTATGGGACACTCTAGTAGCCCTAGTAGTACAACACTTACCAGGACAAGCGTGGACTCACGCGCTCATATCCCAAAACGGTTGGCTAGCAAGCTACAGGACTACACATCAAACTTCAGAACTGTTGTCGCACGTTCCTAGTGAACTTTCTCTATACCCCTGACACTACGAGGAGCCCCTCTGGCACGAGAGCCGACCAGCGAGGGAGTATCGAATGCGAGAGCTCCCGCGCCATGATATTCTTGTTGGATCCCGTGTCATCGTAAGCACTAATCAGAGCCCCAGCTGGCGCAACATCCTGCGCTTACATACAGTCCCATGGATCAAGGAGCATGAGATCGCCGGCGAGATTATCTTCCCTAGTGCCGGGTATATTTACATAGCTGGTGAGGCCGTCAGATTGTTATATGGCTCAACCGACTTTACCGCCCGAAACGTATACATTAAAGCGGGTCTGCTAATACACTGGGGCTTAGATGTGTTGCGCACAACGAGGCAGCATCTCCTGCGCGAGCCGGAGTTGTTGGGCTACATCGAGCTCGTGATGAAGCGCTCAGTACCATCGGGGTTCAACCCGTCGCTACGGATAACTCGTTCTCCTACATCCAGCACTCGCAGATAGGAACAGGCCTACGCTCCATCCTCCCAATACATCGCCAACCAACCGCGCCAGCTGGCGCAACGACCCCCGTTCCCTAGTATACCGAAACCTCGCGACCGGCGGCTCCGAGTCGCAGTCTTCATCCTCCTCGTCTCCCGAAACCAGGAACTCTCAGGCTTCCTCAAGGCCATCAGCACAAACATGGCACTTCTCAAGGTGCCCGTCGCGACGGACCTGCTAGCGCGAGAAATTCGGCTGCACGGTGGTCGGCTTCACAATGCGCCCCGCGCAGGAGCTCTACGTGGCGTGCCCGCTGGCCAGGGTGCATCGAGGTGCGCAACTGGATGTGGCGGACGCTGGGGGTTGAGTTACGGCGCTGGAGTTTGTGCACACAGACAGCGTTGGGCAACTTGGTGTGCGGGCTCCGAGGAAGTTGCTGGAAGTATCAGGCTCGGGTCTGACAGTGCATGCAACATGAAGCATGTGCGGTCAGCCATGGTGATCAAATCGACATGGCGTCCAGCTTGATGTTGGGTTTGCCTGCAAGTCAACGTGCGTGCCACGTCGGAAGTCGGCCGTGATTCGACTAGATGTATCAGGCGACAGCCTCACTGTCAAGCCTGATGTCATTGAGTGGATTCCACAACTCAGATTGCCAATTCCGTCCCTGAAGAAATCTCTGACCGGGATCTTAGCCTGTCGCATCTCCGTTTTCTCGCTCGACAGGCACGGCACGGCAGGCTGCTTACACGGTGCCGTGCGGGAGCCGGACATCGCCATGAAATCACTTCTTCGCTCCCCGTCTTAATGTCTTAATAGCAGCTCTTAATTGTGTATCGCACGGATCGCGAACTTGATTCATTCTATAACATGAGCCACGTCGATGATGAATCGCGAATGAAACGTCCCTTGTTGGCCGAGCTCGGTGCTCCATGCTGCAGAGTGCAGATCCTCTCTCATGCGGGTTGCAATTGTTCTCCCAACGTCGACATCATGTTGGACAGACACGTGACGTTCATGCCTGAAGACAGCCAAACCGGGCGGGGTACGTGTTTGTCTTCCGTTCGCTGTCAAGAATCTTCCAACTTTAAACCTGAGCGCATGTCGTTGCGCCTTTGTCACGCCCGACGACTATTGACAATTGCCATTACCGTTGCTGACGACATCAAGTTAGCGCCAGTTCTTCGTAGCCACATGTGTTGATCCCCCGCTGCCATATCACGTCACACATACCTCGTGCAACCGCCGTGACCATGGCGTTGTCCCGAGATAAAGTATGCCGAGTGCCTTCATGTTACTTAGACCTTGCGGTAATGGGACTAATAGGCCTTCTGTAGGTTGCACGTGGAAGCTCCGAGCTCAACTTGGAGGATGTGCTCGATATGACGGCCTTCAACCAGGTGCTCGGACTGGATGCTCCCGGCAACAACGTTTTCAGCTTATCCATCGTCGTCGACTTCTTTTCCCAAGCCGAGGATACCTTTGTCTCCATGGATGAGGCTCTGTGAGTTGCTTCCATCTGCGCTGCCCATCCGTGGCACACGTTTACTTGGCGGCTTCGTTCCGCACCAGTACATAGTAGAGTTACTGATCTGGGGATTCGCCCCATCCAACTAGGCAACAGAGGGACCTCAACGGCCTTGCCTCGCTCGGCCACTACCTAAAAGGCTCATCCGCAGCCGTCGGCCTGATCAAGGTTCGAGATGGGTGTGGGAAGATAGAACGCTTCGGGAAGAAGCAGAACGAAAATGGATTGGCAGAGCCAGACCCCGAGGTATGTCTGAAGCGCATCGAGGAGGTTCTCAGAACCACCAAAACCGACTATCACAACGCTGCGAGGGTGCTCAAGAGGTACTACGGGCAGAGCGACGATGGTCAATGGCAGTGACTGGTTGCGCGGCTGCAAGTTGTCGAGTTGGGGGCCTTTAAGCGGGTATCGTTCGGGATATGATTTGCTCTAGTGTCTTTTATTTCTTCAAAAGCTGCCGAAACCTACATATATCTAATATACACTCACTCTGCCAGCTTCTCCGCCGCTTCATCTCACAGAGTAGTCGTCCAACTGGCGTCCACCTTGGACGGGCCTTCTATGACAGCACTGGGCGGCCTAGGAGGATTGGACGTCGTTGACGGCTTCTCCGCCTTCCCCTTGGACGAGATCGTCTGGTCTCTAGCCCCGGCGACTTGTATTGCATAGAACAGCATTGCCAGCACCGTAGACAGCAGGACGAGGTGCAGGACACTGCTTCGGTTAGCTCTCCACGGGGCCATGCGGGTCGAGGGATGCTTACCAGTACAGCATGGCTATGATCCAACTCGCCGACACGAAGCCACATTGCGACAGCTCGCTGCCAAATCTCACGCACTCGGGAAGCTTTCGAGTGCCCAAGATGGGAACGTACGCAGCTTGGAAAGCGACGCACACAAGCCAGCCCGCCAGGCAAGCAATGTGCCATGGCAGTAGGAGAAATAGTGTGATGCACTTGATGTTGCTCACATCCGGACGCGATAGTGTTCGCCTGAGGCGGCTCATGTGAACCATGGTGAATGTCGCCAACGTGGGATTGAGAATGACGCCCAACGAGGCCTGAGTTCCTTTGGTTAGAGATATGAAAGCATCGGAGAGAAAGGCCAGAAAGCGAGCATACCAGTGCAATCTCGGTGCGTTGAACATGACGCCCTGCCATCGGGAACGTGATGTAGGTGCGCCTGATGACGGCCCTATCATCGTTGCTTTGGGCCCCGGTGTAAGCCAGGATGGAGACGATCATCATGCCAATGTCGAGCAAGATGCCAAACATCCACAGATATGTCGCCGCCCTGGCCGTGCTGAAGAGCAGGCTCCGGGTCTCGTAGAAATGCGCACCATGTCTCATGTCGCGGATGCCGAGGACGATACCGCAATCGGGCGCTACTCGGGTGTATGTGTATGCGATGGATGCTCTATGCTTTTGAATCACTGATGTGGCAGCACAATTATAAAGCGAGTACGGACTTTATGGAGTGCGCAGTAGTACCCCGTGGACTGTGCCTTGCCTGTGTGATGGTGTGACTTGGGCACACATCAGCTGCATGCTTTGGGGCAACAGGGTGATGAGACAACAGTTGGCCAATGGGCGCCAAACTGGAAGCACAGCCCTGGCAGATTAATGCCTTGGCAGTGACGAGCGAATCAGCCCCGGGCGGCGACTGGACATTCACCGCAGTTGAGGTCATGGGTGGTCTTGACCACACAGGTTTAAGCCGTGTTGGTTGTCCATTTGAACAAATCTGAATGGATGTTGACGATTGAGATGATCTGATGGTAAAGAACTTCAAAGTTGCGTACGAATGTACTCTGACATGCGAGATGATGAAAAGAACATACTCACGCAGGGCTCGGTTAAATCCGATGAATTTGGGAATATCATGTCGATAAGCTCTCTACGATAACTACATATAGAACGTATCATCTTTAAAAACAAAGGACGTGGTCGGGACAGAGAGGTTTGGCTAGGCGAGTTTCCAGCAACGGGCTGTAGGGTAGGCCGGCGGGTTAGGAGTGGGGCCGCCATCGGCGGTCGGTGCCAACGTCACCGAGTACCGCCAGACGAAACTTGGATTTTTTTCCTGGACTCGAACATCGCGACCTCGATGTTGCTGGTGCTTTAACATCACCGCCTGCACAAACAAGATGGCGACACGAACGCCCGGGCGGCAGCAAAAGCCGCAGAAGCAGAGTAAGACGGAGATTCGCCAGCAGAAGCGGAAGAGAGACCAGGAGGACCTGCAGAAGCTCGAGGCCGCCGTCGCTGACCTGGTACGTGGTGGCACTGCAATCGCGTCGCATCGCATTGGCTTTACTGACGACGACGTGCGCTCTTGATACAGGACCCCAAGTCGGCCGAGATCAAAACCTTTGCCGAACTTCCCCTGTCCCAGCCGACGGCGTCTGGGCTCAAGGCGTCGCACTTCCAGACCCTGACCGATGTCCAGCGGCGCGCCATCCCGCTCGGGCTCAAGCACAGCGACATTCTGGGCGCGGCCAAGACGGGCAGCGGAAAGACGCTGGCCTTTCTGGTCCCCGTGCTGGAGAAGCTGTATCGCGCGCAGTGGACAGAGTTCGACGGCCTCGGCGCCCTCATCATCTCCCCGACCCGCGAGCTCGCCGTCCAGACCTTCGAAGTCTTGCGCAAGATCGGCCGGTACCATGCCTTTTCCGCCGGGCTGGTCATTGGCGGCAAGAGCCTCAAGGAGGAGGCGGAGCGGTTGTCGCGAATGAACATCCTCGTCTGCACCCCTGGCCGCATGCTGCAGCACCTGGACCAGACCGCGGGTTTCGACGCCGACAACCTGCAGGTGCTGGTGCTCGACGAGGCCGACCGAATCATGGACATGGGCTTCCAGTCTGCCGTGGACGCGCTGGTCGAGCACTTGCCCAAGACGCGCCAGACGCTCATGTTCAGCGCGACCCAGAGCAAAAAGGTCTCCGACCTGGCCCGACTCAGCCTCAAGGATCCCGAATACGTTTCCGTGCACCATGATGCGACGGCCGCGACCCCGACGAACCTCCAACAACACTACATCACGACTCCTCTCCCCGACAAACTCGACACGCTGTACGGCTTCATCAAGTCGAACCTGAAGAGCAAGATCATCGTCTTCTTGAGCTCCGGCAAGCAGGTCCGTTTCGTCTACGAAAGCTTCCGTCACCTGCAGCCCGGTATCCCTCTGCTGCATCTTCATGGCCGGCAAAAACAGGTTGCGCGACTGGAGATTACCTCTCGATTTACAGCCGCCAAGCAGTCGTGCCTTTTTGCCACGGATGTCGTGGCCCGCGGCATCGACTTTCCTGCCGTGGACTGGGTCATCCAGGCCGACTGCCCCGAGGACGTGGACACATACATTCACCGCGTGGGCCGGACAGCCCGGTACCAAAGCAACGGCCGTGCCGTCCTCTTCCTGGATCCCAGCGAGGAGACGGGCATGATCAAGAGGCTGGAGCAAAAAAAGATTCCCATTCAGCAGGTCCACGTCAAGGAAAAGAAGAAGAAGAGCATCAAGGACAGCCTACAAAACATGTGCTTCCAGAATCCGGACCTCAAGTACCTGGGACAAAAGGCCTTTATCAGTTATACGCGAGCGATCCACCTACAAAAGGACAAGGAGATTTTCAAGCTCAACAAGCTGGACCTGGACGGCTTCGCTGCGGGCATGGGCCTGCCCGGAACGCCGCACATCAAGTTCCAAAAGGGCCAGGACATCAAGAAGATTAAGAATGCGCCGCGCGATGGCATGTCGAGCGGGTCGGAGTCGGAGATGGACCTGGACGGGGACAAGCCGAAGAAGAAGAAGGGCGAGGTGCGGACCAAGTACGACAAGATGTTTGAGCGGCAGAACCAGGACGTCCTGTCAAGCCACTACTCCAAGCTCGTCCTCGACGGCGAGAAGGCAGGGGATGAAGGCGACGACAGCGACGACGACGATTTCCTGGCGGTCAAGAGGCGACTAAACGACGATGACCTGGACAACGAGTCCAAAAAGGCAAACCTCGGCTCCGTCAAGATCCTCGACGGCCTGGGCGGCGACGAGCCCTACGTGATCGACTCGAAGCGGCGCGAAAAGGCGCTGCAGTCCAAGAAGAAGATGCTCAAGTTCAAGGGCAACCCGTCGAAGCTGGTATTCGACGACGACGGCAACGCGCACGAACTCTACGAGCTGCAGGACGAGGCCGACTTCAAGCAGCAGGGCCCCGCGGACGAGCAGCGGCAGAGGTTCGTCGAGAGCGAGTCGGCGCGTGTGCGAGAGGCGGACCTCGACGACAAGCAGCGCGCGCGGCAGAGGAAGCGCGAGAAGCGCGAGAAGCGCAAGGCGAGGGAGGCGCTCGAGCGGGACGGCGACGACGTGTCGGGTGGCGATGAGGCGCCGCGGCTGGTGGGCGCGGGCGACGGCGACGGCGACGACGATCCGCTGGCGCTGCTGCGGTCGCTGCCGGTTGCCGGCGATGACGGGTCGGCGCCGGAGCCGCCGCGGAAGAGGGCCAAGAAGTGGTTCGAGGACGCGTCAGACGACGATGGGAAGAGGGCGAAGAAGAAGAACAAGGACAAGAAGGCGGGCAGGGTGTTGGAGGTCAACGAGCAGCCGGAGACGCTGGAGGATCTGGAGGCGCTGGCGACGGGGCTGCTGGATGGGTAAAAGG
>PKSG01000785.1:1101-54664 GCA_002916505.1 Tolypocladium paradoxum
CACCGGCGAAGAAGACTCGACCGCCTGGGCAGGTGAAGCGGTCGCGCTGTTGGGGGTCGCAGACGTCGTCGATGTTGTCGAGCGCGAGGTTCAAGACGGCGATCTGGACAAAGCAGGAAAAGGTCGTGGCGACGACCTGGGCCCAGAACATGGTCCGCGGCGGGATCTTCATGTAGTGCCCAAACTTGAGGTCCGCCACAAAGGCCAACGCTTGCGACCTTGCGCAACTGTCAGCAGTGCATACTCCTCGGGTGATGGGGAGGACAGCTCGTACATGGTGATGTATCCAAAGGTCTTGAAGCTGCGTTGCGTCGCGAGTCAGCATCGGGTGATGGGTGAGTGGGAATGCTGGACGAGGCGACGTACAGCATGAGAGCCAGGGGCCGTCCCGGCTGGATGTATCCGAAGATGAACTCGGTGAGCACGTTCAGGCCGATCTGGTTATTCGTCACGGCCTCGATGATTCCGATGGGCAGGGAAAATGCGTAGGATATGGCCACGGCGAGCAGAAACGCCCACCAGGTGAGCTTGGTGGGATAGGCCAGCACAGTGTACAGCCCCAGGCCAAGCATCTGGGGAAGCGAGTTAGCTTCACGCAGGTGAACCGGTGGGTTCCAATGCTTGAAGACGTACCAAGACGAAGAGTGACATGTACCACCATGCCGGCGCTTCCTTGTACTTTTGCATGAGCTTCATGTGTATATCCGGCTTCTCGTTTGCGCTGTCCTTGTACTGCTTCCAGACCTGCTTGCGGTAGTGGAGGTAGGTGTACACGATGAGAGAGGAGATGGCGGCAAAGGAGAGGCCGTAGGACATGGCGAACGTGGTGCTAATCTAGTTAGCAGGTAGGCAGGTGGTGGTGGATGCGTGCAACGCATTTACCTTATAAACAGCGGAGAGTAGTTTTGATACGCCTCCTCGTCGAGGGTATAGTCGGCGCTGAGAATGCGGCTGGTGTTGTAGGGCCGCCCCGTGTTGTCGTAGGTATTTGCGTCGCTCATGGGCAGAAACTGTGCGTACCAGGCCCCCGAGTAGTGCAGCACCGACGAACCAAGGACGAAAAAGACGACGACGCCGATCAGCGTGTTGGAAATGGCGTACCTGGATCACGAATAAGTCGCAGCCCGTTGCACGGGGTCAACAAAGGGCCATACCAGGGGGGTACCAGAGGCGACCCGACCCAGCCAGCGATCTGCGTCCAGTCAAAGGTAATGGGCAGAAGCGACAGGCCGGTAGTGCCGCCAAAGAGCTGGTTCACCACGGCGTTCTGAGGCGCGAGCCAGGTAGCAAAGGCAAACACGCTGAGGCACCGGGCCAGGAAGCCCGGGATAAAGTAGTAGGCAAAGGCGCCCAGGGTGACGAACATGAACCAGCGGTACCGCGGCATGCTGCCGCCCAAGACGGCCGGGTCCGGCAGGTCGTTCTGCTCGTACATGGCGTTCATCAGCGTCACGCCGACGAGGTTGCCCGGCCAGATCATGGATGCCGGATATACTGTTGGGAGAGTCAGCGTGAGCCCACCCACCGCTTCAACCGGGGCAGCCAACCTAGAAAGCGGCGCATGGTGCCCGCAATGCCGTAGCCCAGAGACTGCGTCGAGATGGTGAGGAGGATCTGGAAGACGAAGCCAAAGTTCTGCTTGTAGAAGACGAGCTGGGCGAGGATGATGTCGGTGGAGTAGGCGACGGAGAAGGAGACGCTGGCCATGACGCTGATGATGGTGTGCTCCTTGATGTTGAACGGGCCCGGGTTGAGGCTCCATCGCAGGCCAAAGGTGTCGAACTGCCGGTCGGGCATGGCCCTTGCCCAGCCGTGGCCCATTGGCCAGGCGATAATCTGGGCGACGAGCGGGCCGATGGATATAGAGGGCTGGCGGAGCGAGAAGAGCGTGTTCATGGACGAGCCCAAGAGGACGAGCGACATGCCGATGACCCAGGCGCGGACCGTGTTGCACGGCAGGTCCTCGTCGTAGTTGCGCACCGCGGCGCGGACCTCGGGGTACGGCGAGTCTTCCTCGTCGAGCCTCTTTGACATGTCTTGGCCCGCGAGCAGCCCATGCTCGGGCTGCGTGCGGTCCTGCAGCTCAAACTCGTCGGGCAGGTTGGGGTCCATCAGGGGCTCATTCTCGGAGTCCCGCCCGTCGTCGCTGTCCCTGGGCGGCCGCCAGTCTGAGATGTGCTCCTTGAGCCCGTCGATGGAGTCCGGCCGCTGGTGAGAGAGCGAATGCCGCGCGCTGGGGCCGGCGCCGGTGTCTATGCCGGAGGCCCCGGCGGCGGCGTCGGCATCGTGGCCGCCATGGTTAGCGGTCATGGTGTCGGGCGTTGGGGCAGCAACCCGGGGAGTGTAGCAGTGATCAGGGCAGGAGTACGCTTTCGAGAGCCATGGGCCTTGGGGAGAAGAAGAAGCAGCGGCGTCTTTCGGGGTGAGATGCCGGGAGCGGCTCGAGTGTGTGAATTGCGCCGGGGACCGTAAACGCCAGTGCTTCTATAAAAGCTCAGAGGCATCAGCAAGAGGCCGTCTAGAGCTGGCAGCGGTGAATTGTCGACGCGTACGAAGTAGAGCCGCCCGTCTCGTCTTGGATCAGGCGTGAGAGGCCGTCCGTCCGCGTCCGAGGTCGCGTGGGATCGCTGCCTGCCGCAGAGGAGTGTCTACAGTGTCGCAACAGAGAATCCGCAGCCGACGGGCCGCGATTCAAAGGCTGACGGTCAATTACCTCCGCGGCTGGCTTCGGGAGAGGCATTGGCAATAGAGAGGCCAATTGAAGCCACCGTTGCCGTATCAGCCTGGCATCGGCGCGTCTCAGGTCGTCAGCACGGCTCCTGTGGCACACAGTGGCGTCCATTGTGCCGCAGTGGCACCTGGAAGCCGCTGAAGCCACGCGCTAAGCCCAAAGGGGCCCTCCGCTCGAACCTGGTCATTCCCATCCGCACATTCTACAACTTCCATTCTATTCTCGCCCACCCCCAGATGAACGCCCGTCAGCCACGGAACCTACCGGCTATGGGATCGCGATGCGTCGAGTCGTCGTGACGGGCCTCGGGGCCATCACGCCCCTGGGCGTCGGCGTGCGGCGCACATGGTCCCGTCTCCTGGCCGGAGACTCGGGCATCACCAGCGTCGCGTCTCGCGAGCCGCGGGCGCGATGGCGGGAGCTGACGAGCACCGTCGCCGGCATCGTGCCCTGCGGCGAGGGCGAGGGCCAGTGGCGGGCCTCGGACTGGCTCACGGCCGCTGAGCAGCGCCGCATGTCTACCTTTGCCCAGTACGCCCTCGCGGCCAGCGACATGGCCCTGCAGGACGCGGGCTGGGAGGCGACGCGCCACGAGGACCAGGAGGCGACCGGAGTGTGTCTGGGCAGCGGCATTGGCAACCTGGACGACATATACGAGACCAGCCTGGCGCACCACGTCGCCGTGAGCTCAGCCGGCGCATCACTTGGCGCAAGGCCCTTTACTGACTCGTGCCCAGGGCTACAAGAAGGTGTCGCCGCTATTCGTCCCCAAAATCCTCATCAACATGGCGGCTGGGCACGTTGCCATGAAGTATGGGTTCCAGGGACCCAACCACGCAGCCACCACGGCGTGCACGACGGGCGCGCACTCCATCGGAGACGCCTCCAGGTTCATCGCCCTCGGCGACGCAGACGTCATGGTCGCCGGCGGCTCCGAGTCCTGCATCCACCCCCTCACCTTTGCCGGCTTCGGACGCGCGCGGTCGCTGTCCACGGCGTACAACGACGACCCCCGCGGCAGCTGCCGCCCCTTTGACGCCGGCCGCAGCGGCTTCGTCGTCTCCGAGGGCGCTGCCGTCTGCGTGCTCGAGGAGCTGGGGCACGCCAGGGCCCGCGGCGCGCGCATCTACGCCGAGGTGCGCGGGTACGGCTGCAGCGGCGACGCGCACCACATGACGGCGCCTCGCGAGGACGGCAACGGCGCGTATCTCGCCATGAGGCGCGCCCTGGGGAACGCGCGGATCAGGCCGCAACAGGTGGACTACATCAATGCCCATGCCACGGGCACGCAGGTGGGGGACGTGGCCGAGGCCGCCGCCATTCGCCGCCTCATGCTCGGCGACGAGGGCGTGTCTTCCGAGGCGCAGGTCACGGTGAGCAGCACAAAGGGGGCTGTTGGGCACTTGCTTGGTGCCGCGGGCGCCATCGAGGCGCTCTTCTCAATTTTGGCCATACACGAGGTGAGTTGGTTGATCCCAAGACAACGTTGGATGTCCGTTCTGTCTTCTAACCACGCTGTTTAGGGGGTTGTGCCAGCAACGCTCAACCTGACGCAGCAAGACGTCGGCATCGACTTTAACTTTGTGCCGTTGGAAGCACAGGAAAAGCAGGTCAAGGTGGCTGTCACCAACAGCTTTGGCTTTGGCGGCACAAATAGCAGCCTGGTGTTTGCACAGCTGCAGTAGCGGTGGGACCGAGGGCGCAGGCCATGTACATCAGCACCTCCAACGACATCTCTTTACATGGGAACCGCTCTGTATTATTATCTTGGCAGGTAGGTAGCTTCAGTCATATCGACAGAGCATCTAGTCCAGCTCTTCCTCGTCCTCGGCGTCGTTGTCGAGGTGTCGAGGTGTCGAGGTGTTCGAGGACGTCCAAGTCGAAGAGACAGCCAGCCAATCAGCGTCCACTCGAAGCTGGTCTAGTAATCCTTGGCGCAACGGCTGGTGCCGACATTCTACCGGGTTCCACTAGACCCAGTTGACTGGCACCAGGTTGGGCAAATTCTCAGCCCGTGCCAAACAACTCGCATGTGTCTGAATCTAGGCGTCATGCGCGGAGCCATGACTTAGAATCCCGCCATCGAATTCCCTCCCGTCAAGGCAGACCCAGTCTCCCACGACGACAATGGCCTGCGAGAGCTGCAGGCTACAGGCTCGGACGCTCGTCCGAGCCGCAATGCGCGCCGGCGCGGCCAGAGCCCCTGCGAGGATAACGGCGACGACGACGAACAACTCTCTGCTCCCCTCGAGCGGCTCGTCCCCGACGACAACGGCGGCACCGGTGCGATGGTTCAGCAACACGGCCGGGCGGCGGATCCTGGGGATGGGCTCCCTGGCCGAGTCGTATCGCGTGCTGGGGGCGTCGGAGCGGCTGTACAAGGCGTGCTCCAGAGCCGCCGACTACCACATCACCGAGGAGCAGCGCAAGAACGACGAGGTGGAGAGGCTGGAGGACGGCGAGGAGCTGGGCAGTCCCGTGGACAAGGACAATGTCTGGCACAAGAGTATGTTCCCGCCAATCGCTGTCAATGCCAGCTGCCGTGACGCCTGCGAAGTCGACTAACTCGCCAAATCACCAGCCTTCCACCTCCAGCCCAGCTTCAGCACCTGGTCGCACGTCACGATGCTGCACCTCTACCTCGTCAACGCGCGGCTGCGGATGCTCGACCGCGACGCGTACCGCAACTGGCAGCAGCAGCTGGTGGACCACTTCTTCTTCGAGTGCGAGAAGAAGATGCACGTGGATCACAGCATCACGTCGAGCGCGCTGCGGCAGCGCTACCTCAAGGACATCTTCGTGCAGTGGCGCGGGCTGCTGCTGGCCTACGACGAGGGCCTCATCAAGGGTGACGCCATGCTCGCGAGCGCCGTGTGGCGCAACCTGTTCAAGGGCGCCCCCGACGTGGACCCGCGCGCGCTGCTGGCCATTGTCGGGTGGATGCGCTCGAGCCTGGCGGCGCTCGAGGGCACGTCGGACGTGGCCTTTGCGCAGCGGTCGCAGGAGATTCTGGCGAAGCCGGTCGACGTCTTTTGGACGAGGCTGGAGGAGCCGTTTAAGAAGGATGGGGCGGAGGTCGCAGACGAGGCGAGACCGACACCGGTGAAGCAGGCTGCGGCACCGTAAAGAGGGGGATGTGTACGATGAAGAATGCAAGTGTAAACCAGGCAGAGCATGGGAGGGACAAGGCTGTATCAATACCACCACACATGACGGGGGGCCCTGTATGAGGCATCTGGCTGTACATGTATATTTGGGCAGATGGTATCCCAACTTCGGACGCTGTGTGCCTCGTTGATGCGTACGGAGGTTGAAGACCAAAGTAAGTACAGTAACAGGGGACCCCTGTCACCGTGTAAATCTAAAAGCGCCTATGCCACAGAAGACTGCTGTCATGGGCGTAAGCAAGCGAAAGTGAGTGCCTGCGATGCCGAAGATGCCTGCGATGTGTACCTGTATATGCTGTAACATATAGAGATCTTTAACTACTATATAAAATTTAGCAGCGGCGGGGAGGGTAGGGTAGAAAAAACAGGGTCGTATGCGAATAGTAAAATAGTTTGTATGAAACTATAACTTCGTAAGAAAAACTACCAGGCCAAGGGGAGCAACCAACTCGCACGCGCCATTACCCCGACAAACAGCTGCCTCATCTCGCCGAGTCACATTTGCCGGCTGTTCCTGCAAGACAAGCAACAAGCACCCGCCAATCGGCATTCAACACGGGCAAGACGCTGCTAAAGTCCGCCAGAGCGTCCAACCCCGGAGCACCCGTGGAATGTGCAGCCCCCACGCCACCCCACGGCCCCACTACAACGGCGTCGCGGCCGAGGCACCCCGCACCGCGACGACCGAGCTGCCGGGTACAAAGAGCCCTACCCGATGCCACCGCTGCCAGCCATTCGCGGCTTCATCTGAGCTGCTGACGGGCGCGCGCCTTTGTTCCCAATAACCCGTGTCGTTGCACCGGCGCCGCAGAGAACATGCCCTCGGACAAGCCCGTCGCCCTCGTCGTGGGCGCCTCCCGCGGCATCGGCCGCCAGGTCGCCGTCGACCTCGCCCGCAACGGCTACGCAGGTGGTCTTCTCCGCCAGCCGCCACGAGCTCCCGGCATGCTGACTCCCCATCGCCAGTCGTCGTCGCGGCCAGGACCGTCAGCGACCCGTCCGAGCCCCCCGGGCCCTGGCCCCCGGACCCCAACTCGCCCGCCTCGACCATCACCACCGTGGCCCGCGAAATCTCCGCCGCCGGCGGCGACGCCGTCGCCGTTGCCGTCGACGTGCGCCACGAGGAGAGCGTCAACGCCCTCGTCGCCGAGGCCGTTGCCGTGCGTCTGGTCCTTCGCGCCAAACCCGCCCCTTGCCCCTGAGCCTCCGAGGCCGAGGCCGTGCTGACACCCGCGTAGACCTACGGCCGCCTCGACGTCCTCGTCTACAGCTCGGGCGCCATCTTCTGGGCCTCGGTGCCCGACACGCCCCTCAAGCGCTTCCGGCTCATGCAGCGCGTCAACCCCGAGGGCCTCTACGCCGTCGTCCAAGCCGCCCTGCCGCACCTGCGGCGGGCCCGCGGCCGCGTCGTCGTCGTCAGCCCCCCCATCTACAGCCGCTTCTTCCGCGGCAAGACGGCCTACGCCATGGGCAAGGTCGCCATGAGCGTCCTGACAAAGGGCCTGGCCATGGACCTCGTGCGCGCCGGGCTCCGGGACATGGCCGTCACGAGCATCTGGCCGGCCGTGGTAAGCCCCTATTCCTGCCTCGCACAGCCAAACCCCCTTGGACGAGGCACCTTGGCAGGGGAAAAGACGACGTGCTGATCTGACGAGGCCGTCGAATCCGCCGCCACGGCCCAGTTCACAAACCTCGAGCCCGACGAGGCCAACGACCTCCGCAAGCCCACCATCTTCTCCGACGCCATCCTCGCCATCCTCAACGCCCCCGCCTCCGTCGTCAACGGCGAGCTGCTCCTCGACGAGGACTTCCTCCGCGAGCACGCCGGCGTCACCGACTTCTCCAAGTACAACGTCGTCCCGGGCACCAGCCCGCGCCGCATCATGCCCGCCAAGCTGCCTGACCTCGCCGTGGCCGAGCAGGACGACGAGGGGAAGCGCTTCGACAGCTCAACGAAGCCAAGGTTATGAGACAAGGACGCCCGGCGGGCTGTATATTGTACCTTATGCAAAGCACTATAATAAAAAAAAAACATGAAAAAGAAATGTACCAGCTGTACCTCTGGCTGTGCGAGTGATATCCTCTAGAGTGTACATCTAGTCGTCATGCTCTGGCGTCACAATCCCCCAACTCCATTTCCCCTGCACTGCAGCAACACGCTCGGCCCTCGATGCAATATTACAAAAACCTCCCGTCGCTCCCTTTGCCAAATCAACATTTTGCCTCGCCCCCTCTGCATTCTTACAACCTCAGTCAAGGCTGCGGCCCTGGCTCAGAGGACCCATGCCCTGCATCATCTCAATCTCGCCAATCGTGTCGTTGAACACTCTCGTCACATGGCCCAACACCTTCATGCGGTTCCACTCGTTCCTGCTGCTCCAGATCTCGTCCATCAACTCTCGGTTGATCTGCTCCAGCTGCTCAATGGTGCAGCCAGAGGTGCCATCGGTCACCTCGACCAAGAAGTTCTCCACAGCACCTTCGACAGACAGGGGTTGAGAAGCCGACGACCCCGAATTTCGGATGTGAGAATCTTCAGGGTGCGGATCCTGTGACCGCGGCGGAGCGCCAGCGCTGCGGGCTCCAGAGTCTCCGAGGCCGTGGCGTGCCTGTGACTGCGACGATGTCGGGCTGCCCATCAGGTTTGACCCAGGCGCCACGTTGCCGCGCGCCAGAGCGTAGGCTTGCGAATGAGGCCAAACCTCGTCGCTCGAAGGCGTCTGGCTGGGAATGACCAGCGTGTCCGGTATCTCAGCGTCGTCGTCATTGCCGCTGCTGCGCTGTTCGCCGTGGTTCCCATTCGTAAGCTGGGTGCTCCAGTTGGAGGATCGGTGAGTCGATGGATCCGACGTCTTGGTCGTAGAAGCCTCGTTGACGACGGCAGACGGGGACACCCCCGGAGGCAGGGACGTGACGGCCGACCTCTGCGAGATCTGAGTCATCCCCGCGTGGCCCTTGATGGACTGATCGTCAGACTTGGGCGGCGGTCCCATGGCCGACACCTGAGTGGCTGCCTGCGTGTCTTCTTCAACACCGCTCATCTGGACGTCGACGTCCTTGGCAGCATCCGAAGTGCCGTTGCTCAGGGGGTGGGGCTCCTGCTCCTGCTCCCCATGACCATTCGACAGCGGACTGCGGAGTTGAAAGCGAGCCGTGGTACGCGATCCGGGCACCGTCTCTCCGAGCGTCAGCGGACCCTGCGAGTCGCTATCGTTGCCGCCCGCCTGCTCGGCCTGGATCCTGTCGGCAATCGACTGCATTGCCTTCCGCTTCCGCTCCTTCTCCGCGGCCTGCTTCGCTCGCTGCGTCTGGCGCTGATGGAGGCCCTCCCAGTCGATGTGGGCGGTGCTGCTTTCGATGCTGGCCACGTCAACCTCGACATTGCTCAGCAGCTCGTTTGCCTTGAGCGTGCGTTCCTTGTCTCCAATGTTCTTCGCATCTCTCGCGAGTGCCTTGATGTCGAACAGAAAGTCCCTTGGACGGGCGTAGAAGCCATTCGACAGGCGTTCTTCGATCGTCGTCGTCTCCAGGTTGTAGTAGCACTTTCCAGTCGCCGTGTCTCTGAGGACGTCGTTTCCGTGCTTGTCCTTAACAATCTCGAAAGGTCGAACCTCGCCCTCTGTAATGTCTGGGCGGACAAAGTTTGGATCTGACTCGGCGAACAGGTATTCAATCTGGGCTTGAGGAATGACCGGCTGTCTAAACTTTTTATACCTCCGGTTGATTTGATCCATGATGGGCTGCAGCTGGATTTTCAGGCCGTTGAGCAACTGGTGGTCTCTCTTTTGCATGGCCTTCATTTCCGCCTTGGTCGGCGGCTTGGGCTGGATCGTCGGGGCAACGGGCAGCTCTTCCAAGACTCGCTTCTTGCGGTTCTCAGGGTCCGGGAACTCGGCGGGCTTCTTCTTGACGTACTCGAGCGTCGTCGAAAAGTACTCCAATCGATTCACCTGCAATACGTTAGGCTCGAGCTCCAAGATGATCTCCACAAATGATGATGCTTACCCTCTCCGGTCGGGGAATCTCCATGCGATTCTTGCGAGAATATCCGAAAAAGTCACGGGCCAGGTCACTGGGGAGTTCTCCCTTCTCGCATTCCGCCGTGGCAAGCAAGAGCACAGGGTCTGTCGGCGAGATGGACTTCAGCATCGTCTGGAAGGTGATCAAGGCCACCGTCCCGGCCAACGTCGCGTACCAAGCGTCGATGTTGGGGATATAGATGACACTAGGCTTGTGGCGCCGAACCTCGGTGAAGAGGCCGACGATGACTTGCTCCATTGGCTGTGACGCTGTTAGCTTTTGAGATGTGCAAAGTTGGGGCGCCTGATGGCACTTACTCGTCCGTCAGCAAGCAGGCTCGGCAGGTCAAAGTTCTGCACATGGACTCCCTCAAAGTAGTGGAGCACGGCCGAGGCAATGTAGCTCTGGCCCATGCCGTGAACACCATAGATGAGGAATCTGGGTCGGAAGACTCGAGACCGTTCGAATTCTTGGTGCATGACCTCGCGGCCAAACCCGTGATCGTCGTCGTCCAACTGTTCGTACATGGCTTCCTCCAACGCCGTCATCTTCTTCTTGCGAGGCAGCAAGTGGTCCAGAGCACGCTTCGCCTCGCTGAGCTGCGCACGAAGAAGGGGCTCCACGGACATGGGCAAGGGCTGCGCTCCAGATGTGGCGGATCGTTCCGATGACGGAATCATCTTCTTGATGGAAATCATGAAGTCGGATGCGTGCACTGCAATCTTGTCTGGGTCGACCAGGAGCTTCTCTTGGGACGAATAGATCTGTGGGTAGGTGCGCTGGATCGAGTTCAGCGCCGCCTCGGTGCACAGAGCCCGCAGGTCGGCACCGCCGTATCCCTTTGTCTTCTCCGCAAGAGATGCCTTGAACGGGTCCGACAGACCCCAGTCCTTGGTGTGGATGTCGAGGATGGATCGGCGGCCCTCGATGTCAGGCAGGGGGAAGTAGAACTCTCGGTCAAATCGTCCAGGTCGGCGGAGCGCGGGATCAATGTTGTCCGGGCGATTGGTGGCGCCAATGACGATGACCTGGCCACGGCCGTCCATTCCGTCCATCAAGGCCAGCAGAGTAGAGACGATGGAGGCGTGGATCTGCTCCTGCTTGCTGGATCTGACGGGAGCCAAGCCGTCAATCTCGTCAAAGAAGATGATGCTCGGCTGAGTCTTCCTGGCTTCCTCGAAGAGGAGCCGCAGCTGCTTCTCTGCTTCACCAACCCATTTGCTCAGCGCATCGGCACCCTTGCGCATGTAGAATGAAATCTTTCGCCCGCCGGAGCCAACAGAATTGGCAAGAGCGCGGGCGAGCAACGTTTTACCTGTTCCGGGAGGACCATGGAACAAGACACCACGGGGCGGCGTGACGTGGAACTTGGTGAAGAGCTCGGGGTAGAGAAGGGGAAGCTGGACCATCTCCTTCAGCTGGTCAATGTGTCCCTGCAAGCCTCCCACCTTGCTGAAGTCGACGTTCAGATCGACACCGAGAGGGTCCGCATCGGCAAGGGCCTTGCGATCCTTGATCTTGCCGACGTTGGGAGTGGCTCCAACGCCCTCGGCATTCAAGCCCTGTCCGCCAGGCAATAGACCGCCGGCAGTGGCAGACGTGGGTGTCATGCCCACGTTCCCGGCGACACTCGAGCGGTGCACCATCTCGTCGTCACTGCTGTCGGAATCGGCTCCACCGGCAGCCCCTGTACCCCAAGGACCGTTGAGGAGTGAACCGCCGCCGCCGCCTCCGCCGAATGGCCCAAAGGTGGTGTTGAGGTTTCGCTCCCAGCCTCCACCGACGCCTCCTCTGCCGCGGCGGTTTCGCGACGGGGTCGGCGCCGGGTCTTCCGCGTCTTCTTCAATGTTGACCGCCGTCAGCGGCGGCATGTAGTAGTTGACCTTTGCCCGAGACCGTCTTGTGTGCTCTTGATACACGATGGGAGACTCTTGTCTGGGTCGGCGTCGGGGTCGAGAAGACTGGCGCAGCTCGCGGGCTTCCTCGTTCAGCTCATCGAGGTCGAAGTCGGGCTCTTCATCCGCAGAGTCGCCGCCGCGGCGGGAGTTGCGGCCGCTTCGCCTGTTCGGCCTGCCTCGCGGGGTGGGGCTATCGTCATCGACTTGATCCTTGGCCTTTTCGGATCCCGACATGTCTGCGTCTTCAGAATCATCGCCAGGCTCGAAGTCACTGCTGGGCTCTTGCGTCAACTTTTTGGTGCGCGATCCACGTGTCAGGCGCCGAGAATTGGTCTTGTCAGCGGCGTCGGATTCTCCTTCGTCAGGTGCCGAGACACCAGCACGGGCGGCCCTGGTTCTGCGAGTCAAGGGGACATCATCGTCGTCATCGTCATCGCCAGCTGCTTCTTCCTTTGGAGCCGCCTCGTTTTCATCTGGCTCAACGCCGCCGGCGTTGCCGCCGGCGGCGTCCTGCATGTCTTCATCGTCTCCTTCTTTGCTCTCAACTAGCTCCATGTCCTGCGAGCGCTCGTCGGGCTCGCCCGCGTCGTGCACTCGGGGCGCGCTGCTCTCTTGTGTGGCCTCCTGAATCGGCTCTATCGGTTCAGGGGCTGACCTGAGGCCCTTCATGGCGCGTGAAGATCGACGGGTGCGCGCGTACGCTTCCGGGCTCTTGCTCCGGGAGTCGCGGGACGTCACGGCGTGTCGACCCGAGTTGGACAGCTCGACGAACTCATCAGTCTCTATGGTGCTAGCACGTGTCGATCTGCGCGTGGTGGGCATGGTTGCCGCCTTGGGGACCTTGAGCTTCACAAGTTTTCGCGTTGTCGGCTCCTTGGTCTCTTCCGGTGCTTGGGGGGCTTCGTCCAGGGCTTCTCGGTCTTCCTTTTCCTCTTCGTCGTCAGCTGCAGGGGCTTCTTCTGCTTCTTCTGCTTCTTCTTCTTCTTCTTCATCGTCGCTGCTCTCCTTATAGTTCTGGCGGGTAATGGCTGCTTTTCTGGTCCGCCGTCCAGCAGCGTTGACGGGTGCGTCTTGGGCGTCCTCGGATTCGTCTTGGACGAAGGACTCCTCCTGACTATCCGACAGCTCTTCGTCGTCCTCGTCAATTTCCGAGCCGCGGTATCGGTGGCCCCTCTTGCGGCCGGATCGGGAGCCACGAGAGGGACGGGGCTTCTTGGAGCTCCGCTGCGGCCGGGCTTCGGTGGGATCAAAGTTCTCGTCCCCGGAGTCGGACTTGTTGGGATCGAAATCCTCGAGGACCCTCTTCCGCTTGCTGACCATCGTGGCCACGGGTTGATTGGTGTCGTGGCTTGCTCAATAGGTAGGGAGATGATGGCTAAGCGATGACGGGTCAACGTGGCCAGTGCAGGTTCAGACGCTCACTCGGCAAACCACTTGCGAACGGCGATGTTAGTGACGTGTTGCAGAGGGGAGAGCAGTTGAATGGTTTGCGCCCGTGCCATGAGGGAAGAAATGACCGTATTTATAGATTTGTGTGCGTTTGAATGGACAGTGTTGCGAATCGGTTGAATGCTGCCAGGTGAATGGCGCTGAGCGGTGGACAATACCTTGACCAGCGTGCATGAGCTATTGTGGCAGCGCAGCGAGCGCAGGCGTATAGCAGCAACGGCACCCCACAATAGCACAATAATGGGAGCACGCAGGACAGACGCGCTGGCCAGGCGCGCAGCAGCAGCAGCTTGTGCGTGCTGGAAAGGATGCGGACGGTGGTGACGCCAGGGTGCGACAGTAGGCGGCAGTTGAGCTGGCGAGGGCGCGTCGCTGTCGCGGGTACCAGGTGTCGGAGGCCAAAACGTTGGGTTGTTCGCTTCTCACGTGCAGCTGATTAAGAATTCGGGGCGGCCCAAGCGCCATTTTTTCCGCGGCCAGGCCTCAGGCACCTAGGCCTACGAGTTCCTACTCGTAGGTACCTACCTATGCTCCGCAAACCACACCACTAGGTGCATAAATGCATCTGAATCAGGGCAGCAAGCATTGCGAATGCTCGTCAAATATTCGGCCGCTAGCAATGGCCATGAATGGCCCCAAAAAGTGTTTATTTCGGCGCCAAACGCAGTCTCCGCCTCATCCTGCGCACCGTCACTCGATTGTAGCCCGCCCGGACTCCCAATTCACTTTTGCAATGCCGTCTCGCCATGCTTGCGGCTCAAGTCCAAGCTCCTCCGTAGGCTGATGGACATCAATGCCGTCTATGCCCCAGTCACCCAGCATCTTGACAGCGCTCGAGGCGAAGTTCTGTCAGCCGGAAGCTACATGAACGCTTCGAGAACCATGTGCCCGTTATCGCCGAGACTACCCTGAAGGGGCAAGAGTAGCGCGTCGAGTATGTCGCATGCGTCCCGGTTGCTGAGATGGAGGACGTCGCTCCTTGTCTGAGGACAGTTGGGGATTGGATCTCCCGTGCGAAGATTATAGAGAGGGACTAGGGCGGTATCCCTGTTAAGCTGGCTCGCAACCCTGTTCCTCTGCTGAATCTGGGCATTCTGACTCTGGCGTCTTGCTTGGCGGGATTCAGCAATCAAGCTATTGAGGTTATCCTCAAAACATCCGAGGCGATTCTCGATGTTGCCGAAGCGATCGTCGACGCGATTGCAGAATGAAGTGAGGCGACGGTCAATAGTCTGCAGTGCAGCTAGGATCTGTTCGTAGCCTTGAACAGCTGGCGTGTTTCGTATTCGGTATATCTCTGCTTGGTATCGCAGATTCATGCATTAAATGAAAGAGACGGTCGTAGCCAGTCCTCTGGTAATCCATTGCTTGTTAAGCAAAGCTGGCTAAATGTGCAATTGGGAGACCACGCAAGTGGGTGAGCTGCAGCTTCTATCTAGCCTTGCTTCTTTTTCTCTCTTTCTTGTGTAATGTCTTATGCAATCCCAGGGATCACTCGTATGGAGACAAGAGGAAGCTAAGTACATTATGGACGGGAATAGAGTTTCGCTTCTTCCCGCCTCGCGTTGACTGGCTAGATTGAGGTAATTCGAGCATTGATTGGCTAAAATTCAGCCGTTAGTTGACCGTAGGACAGAACCGTGACAACGCGTTTATGGAGTTGAGGGCTGGAAGCTGGCACGTAGGCATCGTAGGCATCGCAGGGAATCACAGACATCGCAGGTGTCGCAGGTGTCACAGGCTCACAGGTACGCAGGTACTCAAGCATCATAGGTACGCAGGCATCGCAGACATCGCCGCCAAGGCACTCACTTTCAGCTTTGCTTACGCCTAGGTATCTTCGCAGCGTTCTGTGGCATCGGGGGAGTGGTTGACGAGAGGAAGTTAATGTTTGTATACGGTATAGAATCGTACCGCACTGTGCCCGCCAGTGGCGCAGCGGCATTGCAGCACCGTTTGCTGGCGGCGGTTGTGGCTGGCTCTGTTGCAGAAGGTTTGTGCCTTGCGGCTCCTCAGGCATCAACAAGCCCCAGGCCAGACGCCGGATCCGTCGTGCCGTCCACCACGGACTAACTCCTCTAATGCGCCGAAGAACCTGTTTTCAGACGCGGGAACAAATCGTAGACAATGTTCTCACACAGAGACGCGTCCATCAGCAAAGCCGACGAATACGGATCGCGTCAGCCGACAACCCCAGCGGCCAGACGGCTCGAGGGCATCGGGACGCCACCCTGGTGACCGACTACGAGTAGGCTTGCAGACCAATTCGAAATCGCCCGCCATCCCCGTGGCCGCCGACTCGGGCCGTTCAAAGTCTCGGCCAAGAACGCAAAGCTCCATCACAAGATTGAATCAGAGCCGTTGACTCACAGTCCGTTGATGACGCATCCTGGTCCGCTGGCCAACTCCGGCATCATCTGACCCGACCTCGACTGGGGCACACGGCCCCAAGGCGTTGAGATGGTCACAGGAATTGCCCAGCGCTGCGTCGGGCCTCGCTGGCCGGTTTCTATTCTGCTGCCTTGCGCGTCGACCCAATCGGGCTCTCCGTCCAGGCCCGTCGTTCGCGGCTTGGGCCCTGTACCATTGGCTCGTTTGCCCGATTTTGAGAGGCCCCTGACCTCAGCCCCAGATGCAAGCCGCCGGAGACACATGGCTGTCTGTTTGCTCGCTTTGCGCATGGCATGGGAGAGCAGCCAGGTAGGTAAGCAAGCGTCTGTCTTATCTCGGGCACACGCGTACATTTAACACCAGCTGTCCCCTCCTTGCGTCCTTTTCGTATTGCCTTCTTCATCTTCTCGTCTTTCATCAAATCGATTGTAAATCATTCACCGTAATCGACTTGATCCATTATTCCTCTTGGTAGAGCAGCTCGAAGTCGGTCTAGATGGGACTGGTTGACGCTGCCTACCTTACCTATCCTTGAGGTCAAGGCTCGGCCGTTCCAGACCTTGTGTGCCCTCGTCCACTTGGTGACATTGTGGCATCGTCCTGAACCAAATCCAATCAACAATTCCTCTCGTAGAGAGACAACTCAATTATGAATGGTTCCTCTCGTGCTGCTCCCTCGCCGTCGCTGAACCCGGGGGCTCAGCCATCCGGGGCCAGCTCGGCGCCCACCGGGAGCAAGCCCATCGATATCCCGGTCCCGTCCAAGGCCAAGGTACGCTCGCTCAACCTCACAGCCAGCCTCAAGACCGCCAGCCCATCTAACACGCTTGCCATAGCGGACGGGTTCCTACGCCAGCGACGCCTCCAGCGCGCTCTCGCCGTCCCTCTCCTCCTCCTTCTCCTCGTCCCTCCGCAGGACATCCGCCAGCTTGGTCAAGCCCACTCCCACCGTCAACGTCCACACCACGTGCGGTCGCCACACGGACCAATACTTCTTCGGCGGCCCTTCCCTGTCGGAGCTTGCGCGTGCAGTCATTGGGAAGAAGAACTAAGGGATGATGCTTGTCCGCGATGACAGACGACGTCGTCGCATTGGTGTATATTGTGCTCGTTTCTGGCTGGCACGGAGCGACTTTTCATGACTGATGATGATGTTGATGATGGTGATGATGATGAGGGAATGGAATGCACCGGTAGGGAAATATCTTGGGGGAGGATAATGCTGGAAGAGATATACCCGAGGGGCACAGCCGCATGGTTCTGATTAGGTTGTTAATCAACGATTTGATGTCAACGCTCGTCTGCTTAAACATTTCCCGAAGTCATGTCCACTCCGATATCGTAGGCGAGGATTCTCAGGCCGCCGATCACGTCGTGTCCCACGAAGGCAGCTGCGGCGATACGCTCGACTGCTTCAGGATGGAGGTTCGTTTTCCCCGTCGGGCCTCGGTTTGGGATACGTCGCCCTATCCGTCGCGGCGTATGTCTTCTTGAATCTGTCCAGCAGACCCAATATCCAGTCCTGGTGCTCTGCGCTGGCAAACTCGTATGCTATCCGCACCGAGAATCCAACCCGATACGGGCCCATGGTCCCCGCGCCCACGGACTCGAGCGACCGCAGGATGTTCTGCACAAGCTCGCTCCGCGACTCGCCAAAGTCCTCGGGCCACTGGCACTGGACCAGCGCCTCTTGCAAGATCAGGATGCTGGCCCAGTAGCCCATGTGCATCGATCCCGCCCAAGCAACCCGATGTTGGAGCACCACGGGGAACGGCGAGTTCGGGTCCTTGGAGGGGACCTCCTCCGGCGTCACCGACAGGGTCTTGAATTCTTCGTACCACGCGTAAAACAGCCTGCGACATTCCACGGCACGCCGGGCCAGCGCGGCGATTGTCTCCGGCTGCGGCTGCTGGACGGTCCCCATGGTCCTGGATTCGCGGAGGCCGTGGGCGGGGCCCAGCACCGCCGGGAGCTCCGCGAGCCGCTCGAAGAAGCCGTCCACAATGTGTATCGTGTGCTCTGGGAGCTGCGGCGGATGGATGAGATGGCGGCCTCCGTCGCGGATGATGGGCTTCCACTCTGGCCGTGACAGGAAACAAGCCTCTCCAGTGGGGAAGAACATGTCGCACATTATCTAAGTAGACAAGCGTCAGTGGGAAGGCCGAGTCTCACAGCCCAAACTTGGGATGGCCTACGAGAACGCCTCGAAATGCAAGTATCATCATAGCATCCCACCCTTCACGATGGGCGGCAGGGCCACGCTGCTCCATCAGCGTTCCTACGCCTCGCGCGTGTTGCAGCCACGTGTCAGACGAAGTCGTGCCAGCAAATAACTTTGAACTCATCAGCGCCATAATACGGCATCACCATGACATCCACTTGATAGTCCTTACCTCGAACACGCAGAGGAGCATCGCCGCGCACAGCGTCTCGGGCGACTTCCACTCCGTGGCGTGACACAGACTTGCTTGCAGCGAGCCCAATGACTTCCCATAGACGCTCCGGCTGTGCGCAACCATGGTCTGGTCAGACATCTCCTTGCCCAAGAGATGCATGGCAACCGAGCACATGGCGCCGTCCAGGACGGCCCGCGTGCCGAGCCTCCCCAGCTCGATCCACGAAAGGAACCCGGTGATGTCTGACTGGGACATGTTTGTGCGCACGGTCGCGACGATGGTGTTGATGAACTCGCCCCTGTTCGGCTTCGGCGCCGCAATAAGCGCCGCCGTGTGGGATGCATTCGTTTCCGGGGTCGAGCCAGCGCCCAGGGCGGCGTCACTGGGGCTGGGCTCGCTTCGCTTCCCTCTCTGCCGTATTTGATGCTTTCCGGATATGAACTTTAAGCCTCGCTCGTAGCCAGGGCACTCGACACCGTACTTGCGACAGTTGCCGCACCCGGGGCGCAGCTCGTCACACTTGACTCGCCTGGTCCTGCAGAGCTGGCAGCCGCTGCTTCGCGGGACTCCAACCATGGTGCTCGCCCCTCCAAATCACCTCTGCAGGAACTCGATGAGCGTTGACAGATAGTGGCGCAGAGGCTCAGGGGCTGTGAGAGATGATGCCGCGATCCTCCAGCTGACGGCATTGGCGAGTGCATATGTTCTGGCTTGCGATGACGTCTGAGGCTCGAGATATCGCGAGTTTGTGTGGCTGCATGCACAGCATTCGGCCACATATGGCGAAGATCTGCACCGATTCGTGGAACAGCTATGCGAGCCTCCGATCCAGGTGAGGCCAGTGGTGCAGATGCAGTCTGACACGACGTGTTGCCGTCCGCGTTCAGCTCTCACAGGCCGGACGTTGCCCCAGAGGCGATGGTTCAGGCAAGCCGTGGTGTGTATAGGGTAGATGGTAAGGCTGAGCTGTCAGTTGAGCGGAGCATGGCGGCACCGCGAAGACGATCTCGCGGCTGACAGGAGGCACAGATCCTGCTGGTCCATCTCATCTCGCCGGCGGAGAATACGGATAAATGGGACGAGACAGCCAAGCACCAACGGCTCCGTTGATCAAAGTTCAGTTTCTGGCAAGCGGTGGAGACTGCTGGCATCGACGGTAGCTTCACTTCAGGCTAATTGGTGGACAGAGCCGCATCGCAGCTATGCAACTTGCCAACATCTACCAGCATCCAACAAAGTCTATTGTGCATACGCGATCCGGATGACGCTTTCAGGCGGGTGTTTATGGACCAGGCACCCGATATCTCAGCTCGAGCAGTCAACATCTAGATCGAGGGCTCTGCGTGGCTGACACAGCTCGAGCATCAGAGCGAGTCAGGAATGGGTGTAATAAACCTCAGCTAGGTATGGGTCCACGGCGCTGACTGCATCAAGGACACCCTCGAATCTGCAAGTCAGGCGGCAGCAGAGCTGTAATGCATTAACAACCGCATCATTCGCCTTGTTGAAACCTTGGCCGGATGGGTTATCCTTGGGACTCGGCCAAGCATGGCTCACTTGTCGAGCTGTCACGAGAGCATGCTTTGCACAGCTCGACTTGCGGCAGTGCGGCATGCTACCTTGGCCCTCCCTAGCCCATCGAGTCTCTCGGCCTTGCCGGCTGCCTACCTATCGCATTCATCCCAACATTCCCAAGAGTTTACGGAATCGGAGATGGTGTGTGGAATAGAGTGTGGCTAACCAACCTAGCGCGGGCGGTTGCTCGCAAGACCGCTCTTTTCCCGTTGACCAACCTGATCCGTGCGACGAGGACAGAGAAGGCCGTGTTGGAAGACCATGTCCCGGCTCAATGGAAACTTTGGTTTCCTTGCCCTGGGCTACCCGCCGCTGGCCGCTCTCTATCTGCAACAGCCAGCAGCTCGGCTGGTGACACGGCTGCTGCGGTGCGCCCTGATGAGCGCCCTGATGATGAGCCGCATCCGATCGACTGGGCGCTCACCGGTGGCTGGTCGTGGCTGCTGCGTCTCCCCGAGGCCCGCCGGGGTTTCTGTACCGAGGGCAAGACATGGAACGGCCGGCGGGGATAGGGGAGAGAGCTGCGTGCTGCCGCCAGCCTTTTATCAAGTTTTTCTTGCCTCCGTGTCGTCGTCGTGCATCGCGCTTAAGGGGCTCCAAGCCGGCGGCGCACATGCCTCGCTCCAGGCTGCTGCAGGCGATGGCGCCCTGTACGAGAAGCCCACACACACGGAGACAGCAGAGACAGAGGTAGTTGGGCAGATGGGGTCCAAAGACCCACGCAACCGCCGGTTTGTGTGGGTATGCTGCGTGTGCAGACGAGAGAACATGGAGAGACGACAACGGCCGGGGTTGGCGCGTGCCGATCCCCGGCCAGCCATGGGTTTGGCAGTTCTCATACACTCCTGACTCCTGAAGGGGAACCTCGCCAAGCTGGCCCTGCCCGGCATGTGATGGGACTCGAGATGGCGAAGGCAAGGGATGAGTTGAGATGCGCATGTAGTATGCCTGCGGTGGTATGAAAGGAGGGGAAACGGGAGGGGTCGGTCTGTCTGTCAGTTGAGTTCTACCTGGGTATCCTCTGTGGCTTCGAAACGGCGGCACCGTGGGACTTGTTGCTGTCCCGAAACCAGATTGGCGTGCATACCCCGACGACAAGGCAAAGCAACGCTGCCCCGGCAGGGAGAGGGTTGGCCAATTGGTACGTCCGAGTAGGAGCAGCAACCACGCAGCCCCACTGTCTGTACTCCCCACGAGTACGAATGCACGGAGCATGTTTCTCTGCATGTCTCGTCTCGTCGATGCACGCTGCTGACGGCTGTCGTATTTGCTCGGTCCAACGCTCAGGTAGGTCTCGAAATATGGAGAACGAAAGGGCCGCCGGCCCCGGTCTGCTTGTTCCATCTGTCGCGAGACTCGATCAGCGCGCGCCACCGTCAGCTAATAATAAAAATAATGTGAGCGACCGCGACACCCGCCAGATGAGATGAGAGCCAAACACGAGCCCTGCGGCCGCCCGTCAGGAACAGAAGATGGATTACTTCTCCACGTATGCACGCCCGCACGCAAGCACAGCGGCTCTCGGTTCGAATACAGTGCATGGAGTGGAAAGCTGCTGGACCTCTGTCGCGCCGCGTCCACCCCCATCCTGCCCAGCAGGCCAGGCCATCCATGGGTCCCTGCTTAGGTAGCGCATGCCGGATCAATGCCATGCCAAGCAGTCGCTCCAATCAGTCGCGTCAGGCCTCCCCGTTGTGCCTCTGCACCGTCAACACGACGGCCGAGGCTCCAGGCACGAGCGAACACCAGGGAGCGAGAGGACGGACAGTCGGCCGGATAGCGGAGGTGCCTGTTCGGCGAGGAGAAGCCGGTAGCGGCGCCCCGTCGTCTGTCTGGATCGGGGCAGTGCTGCGCCGCGCTCCTGGCTCATCAATGGATAGAGAGCTTCATCTCGGTCTCAATCTCAATCCCCAAAACAATGCAAGGCCGTATAATGAGCTGCCAGAACGCGCCCGCCGCAGCAAATCACCGGCTGCATGGGCGTGCTCGGTGCTGTGCTTGTGCCTGCTGCATGGGGTGACGTGCAGTCGGTCGTATCCAGCGTCCAGCATGGAGTGGACGCTACCGTAGGTACCTTGGCCTAACCCAACAGCCAGCGGGTGACCCGCCTGGCCGCGCCTCGCATTGTACCCGTCACCACAGGGGCGCGGGCACGGCGGCGCCTCAAGCCTCCTTCAGCGCCGCTGTGCCCCCGAGCTCTAGGGGCTTGCTCACCACGGCACGCTGCTCCCGCTGGGCGTGCCTCCCGTTCGTTTGTCGTTGGGTACCTTGCCTTGGATTTAGCCCGCACCCGGCCGTTGCCACCACCGCTGGGCCTACCTAGGTGCTCCTCCGCCGCTCCCCCCAGCGACGACCCCATCCAGGCCAGCTCAACCCAGTCTCTCCGTCTCTCTTCCCACCACTTCCTCCACTTCCTCCCATTCCACCCATCCCACCCCATCATCCTATCCCATCCACCACCCACGACACGGTCTTGTCGTCTTCTTTCCTTTCCATCTCCATCTGCATTGTCCTCTCTCTTTCCACCCCGTTTCCCCCCTCCCAACCGCCGCTCAGCCCCCGACCCGCACGGCACAGCGGAGACCACGCAAGCACGCCTGCCATAACTCAATCTCAGCGTGCCCCCTTTCTTCTTCCGCTTCGCCTCCGAGCCCTCGATTTCTACACCGTTGTCTTGTCTACCTATTTCTCCCATCGCCTTGCCCGACACCGAGCGCTGCGTTGCACACATCGACTGGTCCATCTGCATTTGTCTCGTCGCCTTTCCTCTCCTTTTTTCCTTGTGACGTGCTCCGCTCCTACCGGAACGCTCGTCCCACTCACGCTGCGCCGTAATACCTCGCACAGCCTCCCGACTGTCCCCCAAAAAGTCGTCGTCTCCAAACGGCTCATCCTCCGCCGTCTTCCCATGTTCTGCCCCAGCTAGTTGGCGATTTGGACCTGTCTTCTTGGGCACCTGGTCTTGCTACTCGGCACCTTTTCGTTGGCCCGTAGTAGAGTCGAGTCGGGAGACGGGCTTGCGGTGACAGCGAGCACATCTTTTCGACGCGAGCATTCTTTTGCCTCTCCGGTCGCTGGCGTCCTTCGATTCCATCGTCTCCACGATCGCTTTTCCTTTCAGACGCTCCAGCGAAACGAAAACAACAAAAGGTCGATCCATCACGGCTCTTTCATTTGCCCGGAAAACACCAAGAAAAAAAGGTTGGACCACCTCGCAAATGGACGCGTGTCTTTCCGTCACCTTGCCAATCGCCCCTGCTTCACCCGCCTTGTTCTGAGGAACTCGATGTGTTCTCGCGCCGTAACCCTTTCTTCGGCTTGTCGCTAACGTCGCATCTCAGCTGCACTCTTGTTCAGCGCGCACGTCAAGCCTGCGTCAGATCCACACCGATCCGCTCCGATTCACGCTCCTCGAGTCCCTTAACCGTCGAAGCGAGTCGACAAAGAACGGACGGAGAAAACGCAGCTCGAGATACATTCCTGCAGCTTTGTCATTTCAGGGAACTATGGCTGCATTGGTTCAGACATATCCGCAGCAGACTGGTAGCGTAACAATGCTTCAAACTCGGCCCTCCTCCACCTCTGGCATAATGTCGGCCAGCCAGCCGCATGCCAACCATCAATACATGGGGAGCTCCTCTCAGGCGCCGAGGTCCGCGTACCACGGTACAAGCTCAACTGGCTATCGGGGGAGCACTACTCCGGTGCAACCATATGCCTTTACCAGCACCCCGAATCTCAACCAGACCGTGCCGTGGCAGCAGTATGGTGCCTACAGAACACACTCGTCGCCCGCCGTTCCTGGAGCCCAGCCGTTCGATCAGAACGCGAATTATCGGGCACCCCTTCTGAACAGCCCCTCGGCTGCCAACATGGGATATTCTCACTCGTTTGGAATCAGCCACGGTGGTTCGCGTGACGACTCTGTGTTGTCTACGCCTCGGAATATCACCCCCACGGCACGGCCGCAGTCATATCTGTCCGTAGGGACTCAGCCTTCGTTCAGCGCAGGGGCACCGAACAGAAACACCCCTGATCGATACAGGCGGCCAAGCGGTGGAGCTGTGCACCACTCTCGCTCCCAGAGCTCGACGCTGCCCTTGAGCATCACCATGGTGAACACCAACCAGCTGTACAATGGTCAGGGCGTCCCGAGGCACTCTGCGACGAGCCCCTCCGGCAGCCAAGGTCTGGTGACCGTCTCGTCGTTCGACGACATGCAACTCTGCAACCGGCCGTCGTCCCAGGAAGATACCAAGAGGATGCGTCGCCGCAGCATGCATACGATCGACACGCCCGACTTCCACAAGGGTGGGCTGGTCTCCGGAGACGCGACCCGTCTGGAAGGGCCGTCGACTGGCCGCAACGCCGACAAAGACTCGAAGCCGTCCCACAGGCCCCCCCACACGGCTCACTCCCGCAGCGGCAGCTCGGAGAGTGTTGCTTCGACTCGAAGCAGTCATTCTCGCCCATCTTCTGTGAGTTTCACCGCGAATGACACATTGCCCAATGAGACATATCCCATGCATGGAATTGTGCTAACAGGGGTTGATGTGCAGGCTACCAACCGCAATGTGTCGGTCCCCACAGGCAACCCCTCTTTGCCTGCCTCTGACGAAGCGTCTTGCAAGAGTGACCAGCCGAAGCTGGTGAACATTCCTCCCCGAGGCTCGTCGTCTGATGCCGCTGCCAAGCGCACACTCAACCCCTCTCCTCTGTCCAAGCCGGCGACGATGGCAAATGATTCGGCCGAGGATTCGCTTTTACCGGCTTCGGCATCTTCTGGAGCAGCCGGTGCCCATTTGGATTCTCCGGCGGCGAAGCAGCTGGCTGCTATCAACCAGAAGGGAGGCAAGGCGAAGAGCAAGACCTCCCGGCTGCGGAGAGCCTTTTCGTTTGGAAGCGCGGCAGACTTCCGCAAGGCCGCCGGCGGAGAAGGGGAGGGTGCCGATAAGAGTGAATCGTCGAGGCTTCACAAGGAGCCCACACCGGATGAAGCTTACGATGCTGAGCAAGCCCGGATTGCTGAGGCACAAGAGGCGGCGGGAATTGGCAACAGCATCTATGGCGGGCGCTTCTTTGGCTCGACTGACAACTTGTCCATTTCTTCCACGGCGTCGTCGGCGTCTATCATGATTCGCAAGATGGGACGCGGCATGAAGAAGAGCACCCGATCACTCGTCGGTCTCTTCCGGCCCAAGTCTGTCATTGGCGTCCCTGCCGCGGAGGCGTTGGCGCCGGAGGCAAGCCAGGCCGCCGTGTCCATGATCACAGTCGAGGCTGAAACGCAACGGGTGAATGTCACTGCTGACCCGTCTGCGGGCAATGGCGGCATCGGCTTTCCCCACCTTGAGCGGAACTCTCTAGATGCTGCGCAGGTTCCAGAGATGACGACGGAGCGTCTCGGCAGCTCTGGGACGGACAAGTCGGCTCCACGAAAGAGCATCGTGGGCGGTGACAAGGAGCGTGCCGAGGTCCTGGCTGCTGTGCGCAAGGGCATCCTGAAGCGTGAGTTATTTAAGCTCCTCTCACGGCCTGGTTAATTTCACGGCGCTAACTGATGGCAGGGTCAGGTTCCTCGAGCCCGTCTATTCGACCGGCTGAAATGTCTCCTGATCTTGTGCTGCCCAACATTCCGGCCATTGCCGACTCGCCGATTTCAAGTGCGCCGAGCACACCAAATGACGAGTCGCAAGGCCACAAGAGGACGGGCTCGATTGCTATTGGCAACGAGGACTACTTCATGTCTGCGCTGCGTCTCCGGCAAGACACCAAGAGTCCTCCTGGCACCCCTCAGGGATCGGCGAAGCGAAGCGCAACGTTTTCGCCCCGCATCATCTTTTACGACACTTGGCCAAGCCAAGAATACGACCGCCGGGGCGAGATTGCTACTTGCAACCGGCTCACGCCGATGCTTGCTCAGCAGATCAAGGAAGAACTCAACACGTTCAAGATGGTAAGTCGACGCGATTGAGATTGGGCCCAGCAGCAAGGCGGAGACTGACGATGATGAGCAGGAAATGGAAGTCCACGAGAACTCCAAGATCTACACACACTTCTTCTGATGACGGTTACGCCGAAAGGACGGGATCTTCTCAGCTGATTCATTTCGCAATGACGGGCGTCTAGAGCCCAAAAACCATGTATTGCTCCACATTTTCCATTCGCGGCGTTCAGGGACAGCATAGTACGGTGTCGATGGAGTTTGTCAGTTTGCCTCACTACATGTCATGCGGGAATTTAGCCCAAGAGTCATACACACATCTCCTTAATATTGCGGCCAAGCTATTATAGGCGGGGGTGGAAGAGACGGTCGACGACGGACGACGAGGCAGAGACGAGGCGCCGGAGGCGTCGCAACGCTCTGCACTCGTGTGCCGTTGAGCCAGCAGAGCGAGTCGACGTTGGCTCGGTGGATGAGGTGCCAGCATTCTCCGCAGGCCGGATTGAGCCTCGGGGCGATGGGAAAGCAAAGACAATAAAGAAGATATATAGCGGTTGTGCCAGCGAGGGGGGCGGTGATAGTGAAGCTAGAGTTGCCGGGTTCATACTTGATTGCGGCACGCCGAGGGAGATGGGTCTATAGCGTGTCAGTCGTTGATAAGCGGGATATTCTAGCGATTGCGTGTTTGGGGCGCCTGATGCTTGAAGACGGATGAACTGCCTGCCTGCTTGGTTGGTTAGGTGTGAAGACGCATGCATCGTGGTGAGGCGTCGTTTCACTACGCACACCTTAGCCAACTAGGCTAGCAAAGTGGAATGCACACTCGAGCGGTTGAAGCTAGTAGTGGCGTATGCGGATGTGACGTTGACATACCGTTCGGAGGACGGATCGTCAATCTCTCGTTGGCTGTTTGGCTGGTGGCGTTTCAAGCCCACTCTTGACTCTGCTTGCCCCGCGTTTTATGCATCGTCAGCCTTGCGCCCCCACGTCAGGGGTCCAGACGAGTTTTGGCAGCCTCGGGGGCTTTTTTTTCTTCGCCGTCCCGAATCTCCCATCACTTGTTCATCTCAGACCTCCAACCCACCACCGGCCGTGCGCCGTTTGAACGACACCAGACGTAGCGCGACGCCGCGAGCGACCTACGGCACGGGCAGGTTCTGTCATTTATGCGACGACGGCTCTGGATCGGCCAGATTTCGGGGCTTCCACACTCCGCGACGGGCAGGCTGGTTTGCGCCCGAGGCATCGCCACGATGACGGCGGCGGAGGCACAGCAGGGTTCGCCCCCGGCGGATGCCGTGCGGGCGAAGAAGCTGCATGGGAGGGCATTTTACGAGAGCATTGGGAGTCCCAAGTTCGTCGTGGCTCCCATGGTGGACCAGTCTGAGTTTGTGAGTCGCTCTGAACGTTGTTTGATGAGGACCTGATTGCTCACGCCACAGTTGTCCAGGCATGGCGCATGCTCACGCGGTCCTTTGTCCCCGAGTCCGAACAGTCCAACCTCCTCGCCTACACCCCGATGCTGCACGCGCGCCTCTTCTCGCAGGAGGACAAGTACCGCAAGGCGCACTTCCAAGCCGTCCGCCCCGGCCCCTCCTCCTCCTCCGAACCCTGGCTCGACGGCAATCCGTCCATCGACCGACCGCTCGTCGTCCAGTTCTGCGCAAACGATCCCGAGGCGCTCCTGTCCGCGGCGCAACACGTTGCCCCGTACTGCGATGCCGTTGACCTGAACCTCGGCTGCCCACAGGGCATTGCGCGGAAGGGCCACTACGGCGCGTTCCTGCAGGAGGACCAGGATCTCATCTTCCGCCTCGTAAACACCCTGCACAGAGAACTGCCCGTACCGGTGACGGCCAAGATCCGCATCTTGGAGACCAAGGAGAAGACGCTGGCCTATGCGCAGAATGTGCTCAAGGCCGGCGCCTCGATTCTGACGGTGCATGGGCGGAGGAGGGAGCAAAAGGGCCACATTACGGGGGTCGCGGACTGGGAGATGCTGAAGTTCCTTCGGGACAACCTCCCTGCCGACACGGTCATGTTCGCCAACGGCAACATCTTGCAACAAGGCGACATCGAGAAGTGCCTGGAGGCGACTGGCGCTGATGGCGTGATGAGCGCCGAGGGCAACCTGAGCGACCCGGCCATCTTCGCCAAACCGCCGCCCGTCGGGGAAGAAGGACGTGAATACTGGAGAGGCAAAGACGGGAAAGGTGGCTGGCGAGTCGACGCCATCACGCGCCGCTACCTGGACATCCTGCACAAGTACGCCCTCGGCAGCGAGCCGCCCCGGCGCCGCCCGCTGTTCGTGCCCGGCGACGACACGGCCTGGATGGCCGAGGCCGAGCGCACCGAGGCCGAATCCGACGAGCCCGCCAAGAAGCGCCGCAAGAAGGACGGCAGCGGGCCCAGCAAGCGCGAGGAGCTGTCGCCAAACCTCGCCGCCATGCAGCCTCACCTCTTCCACCTGCTGCGGCACCTGGTCTCGCGCCACACCGACGTGCGCGACATGCTCGCGCGCAGCCGCAAGGACGGTATCGATGGCTACGAGCGCGTCCTCGCCGCCGCGGAGCGCAAGGTCGCCGAGGGCCTACTCGAGTACGAGCGCACCGGCGGCCAGAGCTTCGACGACGAGCTCGCCGCGCTGGCGGACGACGCAGACGGAGACGTGCCTTCGGGCGAGAGCTCGCGGGGCACGATTCGGCGGTGCCGGCGGCCGTGGTGGGTCGCGCAGCCGATTGTGCGGCCGCTGCCGGGCGAGGCGCTGGCCAAGGGGGCGATTACGCTGAGCAAGAAGGCGAGGGCGGCCAAGGCGGAGGGGGCCGAGGCGAAGAGGGATGCCGAGGGGCCGGGCAAGGAGACAAAGGAGAATGGGGATGCTGCGGCAGAGGGCACCAAGGAGGAGATTGCCTCGCGGGATGAGCTTGTTGCTGGCTGAGCATGGAGCATAGAGACGGCGTTGGACATCTAGAGTGGAATAGAGCTACGGGCGAGGCAATATTGCACACCTGCTTCCATCTGACGTTTGGTTCGGATCAAACGAGCGGAGGCATGCACGGCAGATCTCATACAACTTCACAGTGAAGATCCAGTGTCGGTCCGTCTCGTTGGACGAAAGACAAATCTTGACCGTCGACGATGTGACATTCCATCTCTACCTGACGTTATCCACCCAAGACAGGGGTCCGTCGACGGTTGGCGTACATGTTACCACTCAGAGCCTACCTAGGTAGGCTTTCCCGCTTCCTTCCCTTCATCGTCCTCCCCCCCTTCGCCTTTCTCACCCTTGCCTTGAGCCTCAGCCTCAGTCTCGTTCGCACCAGCCCTCTTCCACCAGGCTGCCAGTCCAGCCCCGCCAGACAGTAGACCACCAGCGGCTTGGACGGCGCCGTGGACGATGGGTACGCCATATCCACCCATGGCCGCACTCTGGAGTGTCGAGAAAATGCCTGGGGCGACGACCGACCCGATGCCGCTCTGAACGGAGGCCGCGAGGGATCCTGTCGCAGCATGTCAGCGTCCCAGCCGCCCAGAGGGCAGACGAGACCAGGACCAACTGCCAACGTACCTGCTTGGATTCCAGAGGCAGCAAAACCGCCGGCTCCCAACGCAGGCGCGGCGACGAGAGCCGGTGCCGCGACGACGACGGCTCCAACCCCGACAGCGGCCGCAGCAACGGGGTGCTCTTTGGCAAAGTGCGCTGCCTTGACAAGTCTTAGCAGGGGCCACGGTTAGAAGAGAAGTGAACGGTAGTACCTGCTGAGTGGCGTTTACAAAGGCTTCCTTGAAACCCATGTCTGTGTCTTCTCCTTGCTTGAAGACAATATCGTAAATCAGTCGCTGCAGAAAGGGGCTTTGTTGAGCTACCGAGAATGACCGCGAGAGCACTGCCGCGTCAGCTCGGGCTCAAGTACCAGGCCTGTTGCAGTGAATCTCGCAGCGAGGCTGCGGCAGTGAATTCCGCGGCGTCCCAGCGGCATGTCTCCCCGGCCAGCCGCAAGGAAGCGGTAAGAGAAACCACGAGCTTCATTGGCCGGAGTTGCAGCATGTAAGCTTACAAGGCCGGCTGTTGTGTAACCCTGATACCTTGTGGAGTTGGGGGATGCCATGGTGAGTCGCCCTGCAGTGAGGGCGTGGTGTTGCGGGTGCAGCACGTTGGCAGTACTGATGCAATGTACTGTAGGTAGACCTTCATGTTGGAAACATGCCGCGAGCCAAGCTCTCAACGCCGAGCAACACCCCGGCGGCAATGTTGGCGTTTGGCGGCAGAGACGGCTGCTGCATGTTGCTCTCCACGGCAGTGCACAGCAGCGGGATGGTGGGCATCCAGTATCGCGCGGTAGAGTCAATGGCCTTGGCAGTCGAGTAGTGCCGGCGCTCCGGCATGAGCTCCTTGATCTTCCGCTCGCAGTCGTGGGCAACGTCAGCATCAAGGAGCGTGCGAGAAGAACGCGGGCGTTGTAGTACCTCGTCTTCATCAGCTCCCTCGAGAATTGCTACTTTTGAGGTGAGAATTCTGGCGGCTTGATGGTGGGAGGCAGGGCTTCAGAACCAAACTTGGAGCTCCGGGTCGATGCTGAGGATGTCGTGGTTCGTCGGCCGCCCGAACTGGGCGAAACGACGCTGGATCCTTTTACATATCAGGCACATTTCGATATCCGCCTGCGAAGAAAGGACAGCGTGATCAGGATAGAGGCTCGAAGGGAGGCAAGTATCCATGGTGCTTCTCTCCCAGCGGGCGCGGCCCTGCGTCATACATGCCCTACCTACCTAGTATCGAGGCAGTAGAGGCTCCACCATGTCCTCTTCCTCGTCTCGATTCATCAATCCCATTCCGCCTCTCACCCGGATCTGGGCCCGAGGCCATGCTCACCTGACACATTGTCGCGGCGTGTCACCAGGTGTGGCGCCTGTTCTGGAGGGGCGTGTGAGAAGGGAGAGGAGATGAGGGGAGAGGGACAGGCGGCGGTCACTGGTGAGTCAGCACGAGGTGTACCAAGCTTGGTGCAGTGTGCCTGTATTTGAACCTAGGTACGGAGTAGGCTTGCGCCGTTGCCGCCTGGCGGCCGACGGTTGTAATAAATAGCACGCAGGCATTGTGACAGAGTCGCCAGTCCGACGGCATCCTCTTGGCTGCCGGCAGACAAACAAGGCAAGGTACACTTCGTAGGGTAGGGTAGCAAGCGTCGCTGCTGGCGCGCTTTCGTCCAGCTGCAGACGCCGAGGCACAGCCGCACAGGCAGGTCCCGAGTAGGTACCTCCACTAACAGGCGCCTGGGCCACGGGGCCCCTCTCAGCTGGGCCTAGCACGCTGCAGAAGGCCCTGCCGCCGCCTGCCAACCACACTGGCACGCCCACCTAGGTACCTACCTACCTAGCCCGCCCCGCCTCCGCTGTAGCAGTCATAGTCATGGCGGCGACCTACAGGTACCTAGGTCGGTATGAGCCCCGGCCTCTGGGGCCGAGCTCTGCCTCCCCGAGCTTGGCTGCTTCATCCAACTCCCGCTTGCACGACAACCCGCGACCCAGCTCCAAACGACGCCCGTCTTGTCCTTCTGTTGCATCGCGAAGCCACTCTCCCTGCCTCTCTTTGCTTTGTTTTCATCCGCATACAGGTTTCGCCTCGACCGCGGCGGCTGTGCCGTTGCTGTTCCTGCATATCGCCGCCACCTTGAGGGAACCCCTCCGTAGTCCGCTGCCCCTCTACCTACCGTGTCCGTCTCCGGCGTCGCACTCGGGGCTTGACGCTCCCTCCCACGAACCCGTCCGCGAACCTCGAGCCTGGCCCCGGCGCAGAAGGCTTTGCTTTGCGGAAGCACAAGCCTCGGACTTGCTCAGGGGGCGGGAAACTGCTCCTCGCGTCGCCAAACGCCAGTTGAATGCCTAGTATGTCCCCGGCGTCCAGACGGCGGCTGTTGCTGCTGCCGCGTCGCCCCCGCGCAGCCGACTGCTGGACTGACACGCCTCTGCGCAGGCTCCAAGAAGGACAAGAAACATGCCAAAGAAAGCGGCGGAATCGCTGCGGCGGTGACCAAGCAGGCTGCTGGCAAGTTCTCGTGAGTGCTGTCTGCCCACGCGTTGCGTTGCCCTCGCCGCGTGACTCCTCGTCAGCCTGCCTCACTGACACGGGTCCTGAACAGCAACGGTCACATCAGCAGCAGCAACCTCAACTCTCCCAAGAGTGGCCCTGCCTCCGACGCCTCCTCGCCCCCTGCCATCACGCCCGAAATCAGGCCCTCGCTCCCCGACCATGACAAGCACGTCGCGTCGCCCCTGCTGGAGGCTCTGTCCACGACCTCGGTCTCTGCAAGCACCGCCCCGAGCATGGCGAATGAGTGGGCGAGAGGAGGTGCCTTTATGGCAGGCTCCCCCGGCAATCTCATCAACTTGACGAGTGAATCACCGCCGACGCAGCCGTCCTCGTACGAAGACTCGGGCCGTCTGCATCATGGCTGGGCTGCCCAGCGACCATACATGAGCCCGTCCCCGGCGTCGCCCTCGCCTCCCCAGAGCAACCATCGCCCCCTCAGCTTCCAAATGGACGCGCAGTACCACATCCCCGGGACTCCGCCGCGAGCTTCATCAACTGCGGCCTACCGACGGAGTTCGCTGCATTCCCAGTACCCCAGTTCTCGAGCCAGCCCGCATCCGCCTCTCCCTCACCAGCCGCAGGCGCACTTCTACGGAGCCCAGGACCTGGATCTAACCATTACACCACAGTTCGGCGGCATGAAGGCGGGGGACCATGGGCTCTTCTTCGGCCTCGACAGGCTGCCGTCCACCGATAACTCGGCCGGGTCGGACAACGTGGTGCTGGCCGGCTACGAGGGTGGCTTGCAAGTCTACGCCGTCGGCAAGAGAGGCCTGAACCTGGTGGCGAACCTGAAGGGGCTTCGTGGCGGCGTCCATTGTGCCAAGATTCTTCCGTGGACGGTCAGTGGTAACAACGATGCCCTCTTCCCCCTGGTGGCGGTGGTTGTACATGGCCCTGTACTGCCTCCGCGTGCCGCAGACGTTGGGGCTGCTGCCGAAACAGCACCGGACGTTTCGTCGAGCCCACGCCAAGGGTTCGCTCAACCAGAGGGATTCCAGGCGCGCCCGCCTCCGGTACTGCTAGCCTACCAGACGGCTGTGGAGGTATACTCCCTCAAGACGAACAAGTTGGTCGACGTCCTTCTCCAGATGCAGAAGGTACCCATCAACACCGAAGTCTCCCTTTCCAGCCCACTCTTCCGGCCACCGCCTCCAACTGGAGCATTCACCATCAAGGCAGACGCTGGAACCATCGCCATCTGTTCGGGAGTTACCGGCGAATGCTGGGTATACCGGCAGCTCCTCGAGGCGCAGAATACGCACCTCTTCGGCTGTTCCGGAAAGCTATGGACTACTCTCCAACAGAGTCATCGTGGTGAGGTCACTGAGGAGAGCAATAAGATGCACCCCTCTGCCACCGCGCCTCGATCTAGTCCGCAGACCCCGATCTTCGCACTCGGCGGGCGCTGGTTGGCGTACTGCCCTGCGGCTCCATCGTCTCAAATCTCGCTGCGGGCGCATTTGCCGGTGCCCATTCTCGGGCGAGCTCCTGGAGTCTCTTCCCTGACGCCGCCTCACTTGCCGCCCGTTTCGTCCTCCGTGGATCAGCCTATTTCGGACAGCATGGTGAACAAGATTATGCGCGAGACTACTCAGGAACTCATACATGGCGCCAAGTGGGTTGGACAGCAAGGCTTGCATGCGTGGAACTCGTACTGGAACAAGCCGTCCAGCCCACAGTCGCAACAGCAGCAAGCAAGATCACCGCCACAGCACCGGGTAGGCTCTCGCTCTCCTCAGATAGATGCAGCGCAGTTTCCGCCCACGCATGGTACAGCTGCGCAAGCTGTCGTCAAGGAACCCGGCCGAATCTCCATCCTAGACATGGAGACGTTGGCGAATTCACCTTCGCTACATCCTCTGACAACCTTCGAAAGTCCGTTGGGATGCAGTTTCATGGCGTTTTCTCCCTCCTCTCTTGCGCTCTTCACAGCCAGCACGAAGGGAGACGTACAGACCGTGTGGGACTTGTTGCGGGCTCAACACACGCACTCCTCGCCCCTCCAGACGACGCTGTCCCAGAACGACAGCAGCGGACCCCAGGTCCGGCAAATCGCACAGTTCTTGCGCATGACAGCTACTCGCATAGTCGATGTTGCATGGACAGAACCACATGGAGAGAGGCTGGCAGTGGTCACAGAAAGGGGGACGGTGCATCTCTTGGACATGCCCTTCAGTTCCTTCATGTGGCCGGCCCCTCGTCGCCGCAAGGTGGCCTCGAAGAGCGCGGCAGAAGCATCGGAGGCGTCTAGCTCTGCCGTCTCGATTGCATCTGGCGCCTTCGGGGCCGCATATCAAGCTGCGAGGCCTTTCGTAACACGCTCTCGCCGCAGCAGTGCCAACGTGTTGGCCACTCCTGCCAACACGCTGAGAGATTCAGCCGCCCAGGGTGGCCGAGCCATTGCTGCCAGCATCAGTCACTCTCTTGGAAAGACTGGCACTGCCATCAATCAACTGCGGCATACGGGGGAGAATCGCGTTTCTGTACCCCCAGGTGCCGCTTTGCCGTCGGCTGCGTGCGCTACCTGGCTCAAGAGTCGAAAGTCCCAAGTGCTGGTTTCCGTTGGTGGAGGCCTAGTTCGCATGTTCCCTTGCAAAACTCGCCGCACGTCAACCGTGGCTGGGAAACGAATTGCTCGCGCGAACAAGCACAGGGACTTTCAGGTGCCGCTACTCCCCGATGATGTCGTCGCGCCTATTGTGCGCCAAATTTTGGACTTGGGCGCTCCGGAAGAATATCTCGAGCTCTCGGATGCCGAAATGGAGGCGGGGAATACCATGACATTGAAGTCTCAGGGTCGCGCTGCTCCTTCGGTCCATGGTATGGATGCTGCGATCCCCCACGCAGAAATTGAGTCGAGCGCCCCATACCAGCCATTCCACACGGATCGTCGTGTGGTACTCTGCGAGTATAGCAGAGGCGGAGCAGCTGCCCAGGTGGAGTCGGCGTCTGTTCTTCTTGCCAATACCACCTTGGAGGACCAGCCGTCATCCAAAAAGAAGAAGAAGCGGCTCCTGGTAGGAGACTCGGAGCCTGGCGAGGCGACAGCTACATCCGCCTGGGCCTTCGGCCAAGATATCCCGAAAGTCAAGGTAGACTGGGGATTACCTTGGGGCCCCGACGACGACGGCGAGGCAGGACCCGACGATCATCTTGCTCTGCCTCCATCGGCTATGGAGCGGGTGATGCAGTACGGTGAAGGGAACGGCGAGCAAATCGTGGTTACGACGAGGAGACGACGCGGGGTGCGCCAGGGAGACCCAGACGAGGACGGGTTCTTCGAGGATGACTGCGAGGTCCTCGATTTTGCTGACCAGAGAGTCTGAGGTGCAATGCCGAGTCTCGCGAACTGGGCGCTTGTACCGGTGCTGGAAAGTGCATTGTGGGAGCTTGCTGATGCTGCGGGCATGGATTGGCAGTGGTATGTTCTTGCCTGGCCTCGCATTGGGACAGGCATGACAGCTATGTGGCTCGAGTTATGGATTGCCTACGAGTATTGGGTGATTGCTTCTTTGAGTTCTGCGCCTCCCCCCCCTCATCATTGACTTGTTATGCTCTGTTGGGTGCATTGGCTTCATCGGTACACTCATTATGTCTGGACAGCTTTGGTTTGGCAGTGCCTCCTATTAGGTAGAAACGTAAACGGTATCCATGCCAACACTGCCTCCTCTTGTGATTGTGGCCCCCTTGCTTCCAGTTGGGCACCGTGCCTTGTTCTCGCAGGCGGGGAGTGTGGTAAGATGTAACGGGTGATGGTGAACCACACATTGCGATTCCATGACGACTCGTCTCTGTACTACAGTGGTACCTACGCCTTCTTCTTGGCCGCAGCCTTGGCTTTGGCGGCCTTCTTCCGGTTGCTTCGAATCATGACCATGCCCAAGAACGATCCCACGACAGCGGAACCCAGGAGAACGAGGATGACAGGGATTCGGACGGCCCAGACGCGGGGAAGGAAGAAGTTCTGGAGAGGGTGGTCGTCGTCGACAAATGGCTGGGACCGACGATTAGCACAGTTCGAAAGCCCGAGCGGCACGGCGCAGAAGACGAACCATAAGAAGCGTCCAGATGGTGTAGTAGAGGAAGACGACGGAGGCAGCCACGAGCATGGCGAGGCCAACGAGTTTGTCGAGCTGCGGAATCGCGTCAGTGGCGGCGCACGATGAGCAGCCAGCCCATTCGTTGCCCTCGGGGAGAAAGGTGCTTACCATTGTAGAGACGCAGGCGGGCGCAACGACCGTGGTATGGAAGGTTTCAAAGGAATGTGATTAGAAGTGTTGAGAGTCGCCTGTGGAAGCCCAAGACGACACGACCATGGCGTCCGACACCACGCTGGCCCGAAATTTAGACGCGATTCAGGAGATTCGAGGGCGAGGGGTGTGGCGGTGCAGGCCGCATGCAGGCAAGGTCCGTCATGGTGTGGCGCACGCAGCCTTGTTGGTCCGTGCACCTTGTTTTCTCTCCCTCCCCACCAGGCGGCCAGCCTCATTGCGAACCTGTATCCTCCTGCATCCTGTTCCGCAGGCCATCGCCCACGACACCACAGCGCCCGACGACGATGGCGTCCGCCGGAGTGGACATTCCGCGCCGCGAGCGAGGGGGCGAGCGAGCGCCTCACCGTGATGGCGGCGACTCGTACCGTCCAGCGAGGCGTGAGCGCACTCCGCCGCCGCCGCGCACCGAGGAGGAAAAGCAGGCGACCGCAAAGGCAGAGTACGAGAGGCTCCTCAACATGCGATCGGGAGGAACGTACATCCCGCCTGCGAGGCTTAGGGCGTTGCAAGCACAGATCACAGACAAGACGAGCAAGGAGTACCAGCGCATGGCGTGGGAGGCCCTGAAGAAGAGCATCAACGGCCTGATCAACAAGGTCAACACGGCCAACATCAAGCACATCGTCCCCGAGCTGTTTGGCGAGAACCTGATTCGCGGGAGGGGCTTGTTCTGCCGGTCCATCATGAAGGCACAGGCGGCGAGTTTGCCCTTCACGCCCATCTACGCTGCCATGGCGGCCATTGTCAACACCAAGCTGCCGCAGGTCGGAGAGCTGCTGATAAAGCGCCTGATTATGCAGTTCCGAAAAGGCTTCAAGCGAAACGACAAGGCCGTGTGCCTGTCCTCGACGACATTCCTTGCGCACCTCATCAACCAACAAGTCCAGCACGAGATGCTCGCCGGACAGATCCTGCTGCTGCTGCTACACAAGCCGACGGACGACGGTGTAGAGATTGCGGTGGGTTTCTGCCGCGAGGTCGGGCAGTACGTGGAGGAGATGCAGCCTTCGATTGCCATGGCGGTGTTCGACCAGTTCAGAAATATCCTACACGAAGCCGACATCGATAAGCGAACGCAGTACATGATCGAGGTGTTGTTTCAGGTTCGGAAAGACAAGTTCAAGGACAACCCGGCTGTCAAGGAGGAGCTGGACCTGGTTGAGGAGGAGGACCAGATTACGCATCAGGCGAACTTGGAGGGCGAAATCGACGTGCAGGACGGACTCAACATTTTCAAGTTTGACGCCGACTGGGAGGAGAATGAGGAAGCATACAAGAAACTGAGGGCCGAGATTTTGGGCGAGGCCAGTGACGACGACGACGACGATGGCGGCGACGGCGACGATGAGGATGAAAGCTCCGAAGAGGAGAACGAGGAGACGAAGGCCATGGAGATCAAGGACCAGTCTAACGCTGACCTGGTCAACTTGCGGAGGGTCATCTACCTCACCATCATGTCGAGCGCCGACCCCGAGGAAGCCGTGCACAAGCTCATCAAGATCAACCTTCCTGCCGGCCAGGAGCCAGAGCTGCCGTCGATGATTGTCGAGTGTTGCTCGCAAGAGAAGACGTACACCAAGTTCTTTGGCCTGATTGGCGAGAGATTCGCCAAGATCAACCGTCTCTGGTGCGACCTCTTCGAGCAGTCATTCGCAAAGTACTACGAGACCATCCACCGATATGAAAACAACAAGCTGCGGAATATCGCCCAGCTGTTTGGACACATGCTCGGAGTGGATGCCATCGGCTGGCACTGCCTGTCGGTCATCCACCTGAACGAAGACGAGACGACGGCCAGCAGCCGCATCTTCATCAAGATACTGTTCCAGAGCATCGTTGAGGAGATTGGCTTGCAGAAGCTGAGGCAGCGGACGACGGACGAAATTCTGCGGCCCGACCTCGAGGGCATGTTCCCCAAGGACAATGCCCGCAACATCAGATTCTCCATCAACTACTTCACAAGCATCGGCATGGGCGCTCTCACCGAAGAGATGAGAGAGTTCCTCCAGAACATGCCGAAGCCGGCTCTGCCTGCACCTCGGTATTCCTCTGACTCGGAGTCGCTGTCGAGCTATTCGTCGTACAGCGAATCTGACAGATCCTCGCGAGACGACAGGAAACGGCGGCGATCCGAGTCTCGGACCCCGCCGCGTCGCGTTCGAGCACGGTCCTAGGATTTCCAGGCTACGGGACAGATGATGCTATATAGCACTAGCTCTTGAGAATATCAATGAAGAAGCGGTGCCATAATCTCGTGCAGTGTACAGAAGTAACGGCAGGTAACGGCAAGAAACGGTGGAACAAGCATGGGCGAATACGCATCCCCATCTCTACCTCTGCAGCCAGACCCGATAGCGCGCAAACTTCCACTCCTCCCTCTCGCCCTCGGCCTGCCTCGTCAGCACCGCGTGTCCCGCCCACGGCACCGCCGCCTCGTCGCCGTCCCTGGTCCGCAGCTTGACCTCGCCAAACAGCATCACCTCGCACTCGAGCGGGCCCCCCGCGCCGGGGTCCCGGAACTGGCCGGGGAACGCCTTGGCGACGGTGTGCCTGCGCTCCTGCACCTCGGTCCACATGCGGCCGCGCAGCTCGCGGATCTCTGTCTCGGCGCCGAGTTAGTCGTGCGTGTGCCTCTCCGGGGGGGTGGTTGGTGTGCTGGCGTGTACCCTGCTCGCCGCGCGCGCTGTCGTTGCCGACGGTCACGTGCGCGTCCTCGGTGAAGTAGCTGATCCACAGCTCGTTGGCGTCGGGCCGGTCCGAGATGTGGTAGAAGTTGGTGATGAAGGTGCGCACCTCGGGGTCTGGCAGGTCGCCGTGGTGCGGGTACACGGGGAAGTAGCCGCCGCCGACGGCACCGGCCATGATGGGCGCGCAGCGGGGGCGGGCGTCTGGATGGACTGGGAGGCGGTGTTGATGAGCCTGATGGCACGTGCGGGCGCGTGTCGTCGGAGGTGCAGACGCGCGTGATGCAGGGAATGGAGGAGACTGGTCGGCCGCTGCGTCCAGTGCCGGCGGGTTGGTCGTTGCAGCAGCCGTGCTGTCTGCCGTCACCGTACCCCACTTCGGTCCGCCACCTCCGACCTCACTTGCCCGTGCCATGCATTCTGTAGAGCCGTGTATTGTATAAACCCGTACACGGACGTAGTGGCTAAAGCTCGCGCATGGCAGCGTCCTTTTGGACTCCAACAGCCTCCAAGGCCTTGGCAATCCCCTTGCCAGCAGTCCCCAGTCCATTCGCCACACAAGTCCAAAAGTCAAGGTCCGTAAACGCCTCGTACCGGTCGTCCTCATCCTACTTCCTCACGCCCCGCGCATTCACCTCTCCCCTCTCTCCGATGTTGAGCAGCTTCCGGCAGTCGGGGCAGTACCACTTCGTCGTCCGCGCCGGGATGTCAGACAGGCCCACGCACTCGAGATGGAACCACTCCTGCTTGCAGTTCTGCAGTCGTCAGTCAGCTGCTGCATGTAGCTCTGGATGGGCAAAGGCTGGCACTTACATCAATGTTGTCGCACTGAATCATCGTGCCAAAGCTGACTCTGTTGCAGAGACAGTAGCGAGGCTCGTTGGGGTCGATTGGCTTGCCCTCGTCGTCCACATCCTCCATCTCCGTCTCCGTGACCTGGCCCTTTTCCTTCCTGGTCATGCGGGCCTTCTTCTTCGGCGCCGCCTTGCGCTTGCCGACGGCGCTGTTGCCACCACTGTTAGTGGTGCTGACAACGCCGGGGGCAGGGCGCTTGGCGCGCTTTGGCGGCTGCTTGAACTCTGGGACCGGAGTGTTGCGGGCCGTGCTCGCGCGGCGCGGCCGGTCGGCGGCCAACGAGGGCGGTGGCTCTTGACTCATCGCTTTGCCTCGAGAACCTGGCCGTCGGCTGCCGTGAGACTCGGGGGCTGGTGTGGCGGCAGGAGTGTGTGCACGCGAGGCAGACTGCTTGACGGCGGGCTGCTCCGACGGTGCTTGTTGGCGTGAATCAGGGGTCTGCTGCTGGACACGCTTTGCGGTGTCTCCTCTCGTCTCCCGCTTGTTGAAGTCGCGTGCGGGTGGTGGAACTGGAGTGACTGCTTTTCTCTGCTCCGTTCTAGGGAGAGGAACTGGCGTCTCAGCAGCCGGTGGCTTGACTGGTACTGATGTCGTGACCGTGTTTCCATTCGAGGCGTTCGAGGCTGGAGATGCGGCTGACCTTGCCGACGAGCTCTGGTGAGGCATGGGAATGGGCACCGGAGTTTCTGACTGTGCCGCAACCACCGTCCCGCCAGGTGTGAGCAGCGCCGGATTCCCAAAGCTGTCCACGACTGACGCATTGTTGTGGTTGAGTCCGAGGTGCTGTGGTGGAGGAACGGGCGTCTCCGTCTTGGTCCGTTTGGGCAGAGGGCGCGAGGGTGTCTCGCTTCGCTCCGCGGCATCCGCGGCCTCGCCCTCGGTATCTCGTTTCCGCTTGCTGTTGGACCGCGAGTTGGTCCTCGGCTTTGCATACGGCGTCCCTGACTCCCGGGAGTTTTCGGACGCGTTCGATGCGCCGTTTCCCAAGAAGAGCTTCGCCGCCTGCGCCATCTTACGGGCTGATTCCTCCGCTTCTTCTGCGGCGAGCTTGGCCAATGCTTCCCTCTTCAGCTTCTTGGCCTCGTTGAGCTTCATTCCCCTATTGCTGGTGGGTTGCTCGTCTGCCGCCAGGGCGTCGGCGCTTAGAGCGCCAGCGGGAAGCAGCGGCGTGCCCGAATCATCATCGACCACAAGAGTCGGCACGGCGGGGTTGAACACCTGGCCCTCGTCCTCTGCCTTCTTCTTGGCGTCTCGGTATTCGTCTGGCCCACGGCCCAGCGCCTTGAGCTCTCTTGCCACCATGGTGTCGCTCGGCGTCCACGTAGCGTTCTTCTTCATGCGTTTTCTGAGTTTGGCCAGCTCATACTGTGTCAGCTGCAGCCACGGCGCGTCTACGCTACCAATGACGGCATTCTCCGGTGGTGGGTTAAGAAGGGCCGCCGCATTGGCCGCCGCCGCGGCGGTCATGGCAGCGGTGCTGTATTGTGGGCGAGCTGGGCGACTTGCCGATTTCTGGCTCTTATTCGAAACAAGCTTGATCCGTGGTGCGGGAGCCGGCGTCCGCCGACCGCCCGCTGGTACATCAGACTCCGAATCGGAGCTAATGTCGCTGTCGTCGCTGCATGTATCGTATTCGATATCGTATGGTGCCAGAACCTCGCCGGGAACCGTGATCCTGGGGATCCTGTGACGCGGAAGCTTCTTTCCATCCTCCCCCGTCGATCGGACCGTCAACTTGGCCCGAGACACCTGCGGAGATTTCAACGCGACCGGGCTCTTTGGCTCTTCCGTTGGGTAGTTGTCCATCATGGCCTGCAGTTTCGCCAGCAACACCTTGGCCTTGTTATAGTGGCGGTTGACATTCTCAGACATTCTCACGGCCTCGGCGTGGGCAAACACCCTGCAGCTGACAGCCTGGTCCAGCTGCTCCGAGATGTCCGCGCGCAGCTTGACCGGGTCGGGGCGCTCACCCGCAGCGAGGCCCGGCAGTCGCCCCCATGCTGTCGTCAAGTCATCGACCTTGAGCGACGCGTCTGCATACCTCTGGTCGAGCTTGCCGACGAGCGTCAGCGATCGCACAATGTCCGAGGGCAGGTATTCGGTGAAGTCGAGAAAGTCGGTGACGGTCGTCTGGGCATCGGGATCAGCGCGCGGCTCCAGGCCCTTGTCCACCGTGTCCGTAGACTGCTCTGCCACCCGATTTATGGAGCTCCTGTCCTCTGGCGATGCGGCGTCGGCGTCGGTGTTCGCCTCTTGATCTGTGCTCCCTGGGGCCATCTCCTCCCGAAGAGCGACGCGCGCGACGCGTCCCGTATCACAGAGGTCGTCGAAGGTGGCTGCAGATGGACGGGCCGGATGTCTGCGCTGCCATTTGCTTCTCGTGCCGCGGGACGTGTCGCGAACTTGCGATGCGCGACGGCTGGTCAATGGAGTAACCTATGTTTAGCTCCACACGTTGGATGGTGGGAGCCTGCCCGTGATTATGTAATAATGCAGCCGTCAATCGACAGCAAGTCAAGCTGAGTCATCGGCGTCCAGATCAGGCAATTCCCGGGTCGGTTTCCGAGCTCACAGCCGCACCAGCTGAACTCATCCCTTCCCGTTTCCCAGATTTCAGCTGACAATGTTGTATTTGCTCAATTCCTATGTCTTGGAGGTCTGCTTGTGAGACTCAACCATGCAGCCTTCTTTCGGGACTAAATTTGGCGATTTTGCGCTTGCAAACTACTCGCCTCACCGAGCGCTAGCCATCAGGCCGCGCCCATCCCAGCTTCAAGCCGCCCCGACTTGCAACGCCCTTCCAGCGACACCAGCTCGACCTATTTTCTTCCCGCGCGCGGGGGCTTGTCTCAGGCCCGATCCTTGTGTCGAGCTACGAGTACACGTCAAGTTGCCTAGTCCGACACCGATCGGCCGTTGGCTTCAGCCGCGCCGCGTCTCCCAAGGCTGACAGGCGGAGCATCATCTCGCCGCTGGCGTTGAGCCTGGTCAGTTGACTCGTGCAATTTGCGTCATGGGCCCCAGAGTCATCGGTCAGTTGGACAGCGGACACTCGGCGTTTACCGAAGGTCCGGAAATTGCTACGCGTCACTGCTGGGTTGCTGCCGCGCGCTCACAATTCAATGCCTCTGGCGGCGGATGCTCCAAACTGTCCTTGTCCCTCGACAAACACCAGCAAGGTAGGACAAGAAGCAACGCCCAAGCGGACAGTCCCAAACAATGTAGAGCAGGCTAGAATTCCCAATCTGGCTCTTGTTCTCTCATCAACTTGGCTCCTGCCACTTCCTCGGATTCCTCGACGACATAGGTGGAACTTGGTCCAATCAAGGTCAACGAGCCGTATACCACCAGCCTCCGGCACTTCCTGATAAGTCTGTCTGTCAGCGGGTCGGCCATCTCACACACGACTCGGGGCGCCTCACAAGTATCCAGTGATGCTCAGGTTCCCGTATACCTCCACATCCGCACCCTCCAACGTCCCGTCAAGCCTCAGCTTCCCGTATCCTTTAATGCTGTCACTGCCACATGTGTCAGCTACGGGGTCCGTGTTGGTCCGGCTCGGCACGTACCTTGAGGACAAGTACCCGGTGACCGAGATGTTGCCGTAAGCCTTGATCATGCCCCTGGGAAGCTTCGTCAGTGATGCTACGGCTTGGCGTGCGTGCGCGCGCGGGGGGAGGCTGAGACGCACTCGCAGCTGACGCTGCCGTTGATGACAATGTCACCATATGCGTCGATCTTATCTCTGATGATGAAGTCTCCCTCGAGGTTGATGCTGCGTCCAGACTTGACGGATCCGGCGACTTCCAAGGGGCCACGGAGATCCAGGGGCTCGTCACTCTTGATGCTCCTCGCCCTCTTGAAGTACCGTCCAGATGTGTATCCCGTGGAAGCGCTGGCGGCGTAGTAGTCTGACATCACCGCCACGTGGGAGTGGGTGAGTCTCCGGGTATCGCTGTCAATGACTCGGGGTTGTTGTCTTGTTTGCTCGTCTGGTGTAGGGATGACTGTGCCGATTCAGCACGCGAGTTGACTCAACGAAGGGATGCAGCCGTCTTATACCTGGAAGAGTTTGTCCCGACGCCCGGTGCCTAGTACGAGCTAGCTCGAGTCGGATGGGATATGCCCTGAGTGAGAATGGATGGGCCACGGAAGAATCAACAGGTCAGGGCGACAAGTTAACCGATGGATCTTTCTGGCCACAGCATGCATCATGGTATCCCGTCCAGGCCGTCGTGGAGCTTCCGCTTTCGAGGGGGACGCTGAAACTAGACAGGTTTTCTGGGCACTCGCTCGGCAGACAAGTCGTCGTCCCCTCCGTCATAGTCGTGCCCAGCGCCAGCGGGAGGGTTGGCAATGCCTGTCTCTCGCGCTCGTCCGATTTCCTCGCTCGCTCTCTGGTACAGTGTCCAATTGCCCACCGTGCCGGGCGATGCTCGGTGGAGACGGGATGCACCTCTGACGCTGCTGCAGCGAGCAACCTACAGCCTCATGGGGCAGCGAGCGGCGCAGCCTCGTTATCCCCGTCGCGGTTGGAGGGCCACGGAGCGTCAGTCAGCACAGAATCGTGGTTGTGCCTTGGCTGGGGGCAGCAACAAACATCGGCCTGTGCTGGCCGATGGGTGTGGATCGCAATATGAGTGACCCCTCGCCTGGCCCTCGTCCAGCGCCCAGCCCTACGGGGCACGTCATCGCCGTCTAAAATGAGCTTAAACGGTTAACCGCCGTCGTCGCAGGCGGCGGGCAACTATCTTTAGCCCCAGCCTTCCGTCCTGGTTCCAATCAGCGCTGCTGGTGGCTGCCTTGGTGCGTCGCAGAAGCAGGGAAACCATCGCGACGAAAATGCAGGCCGCCTCGTGTCGACCTGGCCATGGCCATCTCAGGCACCCACGTCTTCTACTCCTCCGGCTGCCATGGCCAAATGGCTCCCGCAGCGACGGCACTTGAGTGTGGCTGTCCGGCCGTCGGACAGAATCTTCAACGGCATGACATTCAGAAAAGTGGTATATCAAGCAAAAACGTGCTGCCCCAGCCGCCCATGATACCCAAACACAGGCTCAGTGGGAGCACACGAAGCATCCTGGGAACTGCGCCGTCCGCCGTGCCCGAAAGCTAACTCTCTTCCCTGCTTCCGTGCTCCCATTGCATAACCAATCCCTCCCTCCGGCGTAAGGCTGATGGCCCGGCATAACGACCAGACGACCCGACTGCTCTAGTCGCCGCCGACCAATCCAAGTCCCAGTCCCGTGCACAAGGCTGCAAAGACCCAGACTGCCGCGTAGGCGATTGCGCCAGTCGACTCGATGCCGTAAATGGTCATTGTGCATGCGAGGTACGTGTTGACCCCTGTCACCAACACAGCCGCCGCCGTCCGTCGGATCACCACCTTTGTCTTTGCCGTGTATCCCCAAAAGTTCCACCACACCGTCTGCTGCAGCGAAGCCTTGACCGGATCAAACTGCTGGATCTTGTCGTCCTCCTCGGACTTGCCCGTCATCGCAAACGGCGCAAAGATGAAGGTGCTGGCAGCCGCACCGAAAAGCACCGTAACGGGGAGGACGGCAGCATAGGTCGCCGTGTACGCAGGCTCGAGACTGGGCAGGCGAGAAAAGTAGACGACGAGAATGCGCGGCAGGAGGAAGCGGAGCGACAGGACAAGAACCACGGTGTAGATGCCCGTGGACAGCGCGGTCGTGTACAGCCGCAGAGGCAGGTCGATGAGCTCGTGGTTGGCAACCTTTGCGGAAGGCCTGTGAACATCGGAAAGTGGACGCAAGAGGTAGAAGGGCACAGCCGCCGAGAGCACATCGACAGCCAGTGCAGACAGCGCGGTGGCAGGGCTCAGGGAGTAGAACGTGGTCAGAAGATGGAGCTGAGCGTTGTCAGCATTGCGTCAAGGTTGCCTCTTTGCGCGACCGAGAGCTTCCTACCGTTGGTCCGTGAGACAAAAGTTCCATCATGGCAACATCCAGGCTGTCCAAGTTGCCAAACCACGCCAGCGCCAGCTCGACACTGAGTTGCAGGCCTGCATCAGCTCCGGCCTTCTTCCTCGCAAAGCTGTCGCAGAGCACTCACATTCTCCATCCCACCAACACGGCCATCTCCTCCCACGTATCCTGGCTGCGGGTGACCGATGCCAGCTCGCCCTTGCTCAGCTCGCCGACGACGCGGTAGCCCAGGCTCGCCATCGCGAAGCTCATGGCCGCCGCAATCGGGAACTGCACCGCAGCAGGAAGCTTGCCGCGGCGCGGCTGCGACGGACCAGCCGCGCCCGCATCCGCAACCTCGTCCAGCGCCGCGTGCACCTTGGCAGCAATCGCCGCGTCAGACTTTGCGCTTCGTTTCGTCACGGCCATTGTTGTTTGCTGGTTGGTCGTCGCGCGGCGCTCCGACCGTGCTCGTTCTTCTCGTGGATGCGTCCCGGTCGGGATGGTGCGTGTTCAAAGGAGGGAAAGATGGTTAGCTTGTCTCTGGTATTGGTTGCGACGACGAAGGATCTGCGCCTGACGTGTTTTGTGTGGGCGCAAGGTGAGGGAGCTTGGGGACCCAGAAGAGGCTGGATGCCCACAGTGGGGCCAGGTGACGTCGGGTCGCTGGGGAAACCCACTCTAACCACTCCCCTTGGCACCCCCACAGAACAGAACTCGGCAAGCTACGACTTCTTTCGTCCCCGTTGTTCCTCCTTCCTTGCCTGCCAGATTCTGAGATGAACCGTCATCATTTTTCATCTCTCGCAAGAGAGTTGCTTCTCTCTCCGTCGTCTGTTGCTCCCTGCTTCATCTACGCCCAGAACGTCTCTTCTTCTGCTGTGTTCGCTGCGTTTCAACCGAATCGTGAATGGTCGGTCTCACGTTTGCTGGTAGCACAACGCGCTCTGTGCACCTCTCCGCCCGGACGAACACCTTGCCACGCCGTCCTCAGTCCATGGCGCACACGCGTGATGCCTTGGTGATGTTTTAAGCCAGGGCGCTTGCAGGGCCTTCGTTTACAAAGTCCGCTTCATTTGGTATTTATTCGGGTGTACGCTCGACGCCTCCCCGCATCTTCACTTTAACCTCGTGGAGAAGCAATCACGCCTGCCAGGCGCGGCCCAAAATGACCGTTGCAGGACGAGGCTCTCCACTCTTCGGTGCTGAAGATTGGCGGCGGAGCAGAACCACCTCATACAGATCGAGTATATCGTGATACAAAAGAGAAAATCGCGCCGTTTCTCCCAAGGATTCCAGGTTATCCAATTATCCAACTCCGCAGTCATGGCGCATCCAGACTCCCAGACACGCTGGTGGTTGTGCTGTCATTGCAATCATTCCTCCATGCGGCCGAAAACGCCGTCGTCATCCTCGTCGCTTCGGGCGCGAGACCGCATGTCGAAGTCGTCATCGTCACCGCTGTCTTCCATCTTCACATCGTCGCTGCCCAGTCGCAGCTCGCCTCGAGTGAAGCTCTCCGGCTGGCGGCTGGGGAAGCTATTAATGAACCCCGCGCTCGTCAGTGACGTGGCCTGGTCAAGGTACTGCGCCGGGACGGGCGGTACGGGTGGCGCATCCGCTGGGAGCGTCACGGTGCCGTGAGAGCCATTGTTGCTCCCAAAGCTGCAGCTGAGGAGCTCCACGGCGGCGGCAAGGTCGCGGTCATCCTGGCCAGTCCTGCTGGCGCCCGAAGATGGTGGGCGCCGCTCATGGCTGGGCTGTCGGAAGTGACCGAGCCCAGGCCCGCTGGGGACACTCCCAGAGAGCAACGAGGGTTTCAACGACGAAGACCGGTAGCTTCGGGAGAAACCACTACCGGCGCCGTGCAACGTGTCACGATACGATGATCCGTTGAAGAGGAGTCCCTCGCTCATTGGCGGTGGGGTGGTATCCGCCGAGCTCTGACGCTCTCCCTGCTCCGAATAGCCAGAGGCCGCCGGCGACGCAGAGTCCGGCTCGCTGGCGGAATCCTTGGTCGATTCGGGAGGCGTCATGGAGCACTCTTTGCCGTTCATGGCAACCAGGACGGACGCAGCCTCGAGCAGCTGAACCTGCTGGTGCTTGGAGATGAGCAATTTCGAGGTGTAGGACCATTCGGGAGTATGCTCCCAACTGACAAACGCGTTAACAAGTCTAGTCCACACATGCCACTGCACACGGCCCACGGCGCCGATTCTGGGACGTGTCCCTCGTCCGCGAGCAGGCACGCCACGGGTTGAGCCCGAGACGGCGGGAGGGGTACTAACAGATGCTTGGTCAAGCAGCTGCTGTGCTTGTAGCCCTTGCCGCATTTCTCGCAACGAACCTCGACGCGGTTGCTCTTCTTGGATTCCTTGACGAGGGGCTGGCCGTCGCTGGCACGCCTGACGCGCGCTTTCTGGACCTTGCTCGCCTCCTCGTCCCCGGACCCTTCATTTACATCGTCATCGATGGCGCTATCCTTGATGTCGGGGATGGTCTTGTTGTAGGGCAGGCTGGCTGGCGGAGAGGGGAGGCTGCCAACCCTGGCCTTGGACATGGTGTTGCGTCGTCCGCCGCCGGCAATGGGCATGGCCGCGGGCTGCTCGCCGTGCGCGACGGCGGCGGTGAGGGCGGAGATATTGGGGCCCGAGTTGGTGACGGACTTGCGTCGGGTTACGCGGTGGTTGGCGTTGAGGGAGCCGGTGAGGAGGGAATGCGAGTTGGTTCGGGCGTGGGATTGGCGGCCGGGGAGGCCGGAGGGGGAGGAGCTCGAGAGCGAGGGACGCTGATGCGTCAATGGCCGGGCGGATTGCTGCATTTCCTGGACGTGGACGAAGAGAGATCAGCACAACTGGGCCTCGTGAGAGCGGGAACAAGCCAGCACAAGGCGTCCCCAAGACGACGGGTCATGATACTTTGGAGGAGGCCATTGCCAACGACTCGGAGTGCTCAGAGTGCGGGACGACAGACGCCGGACCGTCAGGGGCTCGAGGACTGCGGCAGAAGCCTTCTCCGGTGCGTGAGGCTGCTCGAGATACACAGGCTTGGGGACGATTGTGTGGTGGTTTGGGGTTGGGGGGTAGGAGAGGAACCAGGTTCCGGCGCGACCGCAGCGAGGACGAGAAATAATATTTTGGGACAGGCACAGGCAGACTACGGGCGTGGGGTGTGTGTGTGATGCATGTCGAGGGGGCGCGTGTAGCGGCTCCGTGTTCTGGAGTATTCGAATCGACGGCGCCTCTGCTCTTGCGATTACCGGGACAAAGGGAGGGCGTGGAGGCACGCACTGGGCGACTGGAGGGCCACAACGGCGACACTGAGGTGGCCGCTGGCGACAACTGCTGGCGTCTAACACGGCTTGCGTCGTCGTCGTCAGGTCAGTTCTTCCAGCGGCTTCCAGGCGCTGGGGCCACTCGGACCGCTCGCACTGTCGCGATGGGCTGGGGGTGGGGGGAGGCAGGCAGGCCATTGGCCAGCTGAGGCCCCCGGTTGATCATCAGGTCGACTGGAGAGAGCGGATGGGTGGGTGGATGGATGGATCCCATGGCTTTCGGGCCTGTCGGCGGTGACACGGGTGAGAGGTGGGAGGAGGGTGGGCGTGTGGCGAGGAATGGCCGGCGAGCGTTCGCGCTGGGGCTGAGCAAAGCAGGTACCAGCCGGAACGGGAGCACCAGACTCACACGGCAGGATAAGGTATGGACGTGGTCAACAAACGCAGGCAGCAAAACGGCGCAGGCAGAGCGCGGCTTGCCTCAGCGCCCGTCAGCGACAGCGGAGGCGTTGGCAGGCGACCGTGACTCCGCCGCGCCGTCGCCCCTGTCGTCCTCAGCGTTCCTCCTTGCTCGCCAGGTTATGACTGGACGAGGTCCCTGCACCGCAATCAGAGATTCGAGTATACTCGTAATTCTCCCTTGCTCCATCCAATTGCGCAGCGAGCGTCAACTGCCTGGGAGCCTGGATGCATGGTTCGTCCACTGAGACGAATACTCGCCACGCCCGACCGCAATGACCGTGGTCTGGCACGTAGCAACGCACTCGCGAGAGCGAAGAAAGAAAAAAGAGCCATGTTGGGCTGCCTCCTCTTACTCATCCGTTTGTACCTGGCTCACATGACCTGCGCCAACGTCCCGACGCATGACCATTGTCAGTCGCTGGGGCGAGAGGAGGCGTCGGTGCATCAGAGACAGGCCAGCCAGCAGGGGCATTTGGAATAGTACAAGTCCGTCCGGACCTGGCAATTAGAGAATGCAGAACTGACTCCGTGAAAATCGTGACCGTGTCTCTGGCTTGAGCCCCATGCGTCTATTTAATATTTTCCCTCGCAGAAAGGCCGATCCGAGTCGGGCCAAAGGGCTCATGGCCAGTTCTTAAATTCCTCGCAGGGACGCTGTCGCGCGCCTCCCGCGTGCACCTAGGTTCCTGGGCCCGGGAAGGGCGGCATGCCCTGCTGCGTAGGTATGCACGTAGACACACCGCCGCCATGGAGCGTTTCGGTATAACTTCATAAAGGACACGCAGAGGCCGCGATGATGGTGGTGCGGGAGGAGAAGCAGCCCCAACCCTAATGGGGCATCACGACGAAGTAAGTCATCATTACGCGGCGATGAGAGTACAGTGCTGAAGAATGGGGAGACGGCGAGCGAGAAGTGGACCATGGATTCGCCGACTGCCCCCGGGAGCTTGTTTTTACTCCGGTGGCGGGAGCCTGGAGATCTGTGGTATAGGTACTCATGCAGTTACCAAGCAGCGCTGCGCTGCGGTGCTAGCTCCCTGCACCTTGTCCCGCGACGTCCACGGACCATGGCCTGTTCGAATGCCGCGCCTGGATGAGGGGTTCGGAGGCGGGGTATTCTCGGCGGGGTTCCTCTATCAAGCAATCGAGCAGGTCGCTTGCGGGATATGCTGTCCTGCTGTCCGCGTCGATGCGATGAAGCATTGCCCTTGTTCTACCTGGCACTTGGCTGTAAAGTTGGTGGTGGCACATTGTCTGCCTTTGACCTGCGCAGAGTTCAGCCGATCGGCTGATGAGACACAATGCCAAGCCGAGGCGCCCGGAGTGCGGCTAGGGGCGGCGTGGATGGCCCGTGAAGCAGGTACCCAGCCAGCAGCGACTGCCCACTCCAGCTCGCTCCAGCGCAGTTGCCTCCTGCGAAGTCGGAACGCATTGGCAGGCACCGATCTCTGTTATCCCATTACGGACTGCACTTCACCGCAACGTTGATTGACGCGCCATCAACCTCATCGTGGCGAAGCCTTCAGCATTGTCGAGTGGCCGAAGGATGTGCGTTTGCAATGGCCCACGACCTCCTGCCAGCACGTCCAGCATCGATTTTGCATCTGCGCACAGCACATCGGGGGCCATGCAAGGCAAAGCAATGCCTCCCTATCGGGCGGTGTGCGCCTAGCAATGGCTGGTCTGCTGGCCTCAACCGCATCCGCTCACCCCAGGGCCGTGTGCTGACGCGGGACACCTGGTCGCCTCCGCTTCGGTGCGTAGGTTATTATGCGTTTACTCACATATAACCGAGTGCGTTCCTCCGTCCGTCGTATGTAAGTACGAAGCAGCAGCAGCACGGACGGGGGTCCAGCCGGCAAACGTCCCAATGCGTCGGGTGGCTGGCTTGCTTGCCCGAGTCTTCAAGTGGTCACCTGGGGTAGAGCTCCTATGCAACTCTCCTGCGCGGTGATCAGTTCCGAGGAAACAGGCCGATGCGGTATACCCCGCCAATGTCAAACGGCTCGTGGCAGATGAGAGATGCCACGCCCGGGCCAGCACATTACGGCCACGACATGTCCAGGCAATCCTGCTCCCCGGCATCGCGTTGATCAAAGCCGGCGAGACGAACTTGGCCAACAAGGAGACTGTCCTGACTGCCCTGATGGCTGTTCCTGGCGGAGGCGAACGGACCCGACTCGGGCTCAAGGGGCCGCCCAATAATGCCAGCTCATCCAATAGCTCGCGGCCGTTTCCCCCCGCGTTATTAATGCAACACCACGGTGCACAGGCCAGTCGTTGTTAGCCTGCCCTGTGATGAGACTCACTCTTGTCACTCGAGTCCACCTGACGAACATGCAGCTCGCTGGCTCGACGCCACCTCCCCTCCTCCCTCAGTTCCACCGCTCCGGCCCCCAGGTCATGCGCTCGACTCTGGTCCCTGGAACTGCTGCCCGTTTTTTTCGCTTTACTTCAATTGCAGACGGGGATTGACCAGGGCGACCGTGGGGGGCATTCGATGCTACAGCCTCCAAACATCTGCGGTCATGAACGTCGCGCTTGGGTCAGATCGATCAACCGTTGAAGATGAGCAGCCTCTGCTACCAAAGAGGGATGTGTCCAGCCTGTTGTTCCTGACTATCAACACCGTCGGCCGCCCCGTCCACGTCGAGAGTGGATGTTCGGCGTCTCCGGCCTGGAACCAAACCAAGTCGACTGGAGAGTCTTGGCTGCGTTGTGGTTGTGGTTGGCGGCCGGGTAGCTCTCGATAGGCATGACCGACTGGCAACTGGCTAACTGCTGCGTTTTCAGCAGCGTGCAGAAGATCGGGCCTTGCATAGGTATGGGTGGTCGTCGTCGGCAGAGCAGGCATTTCCAAATTATTCGGCCCATGACCGCATAAACCGCCTTTCAACGTCCAACTAGGATATTAACGGCGTCTGCAAATCCGCGCGCCGGCCCCAAAATGGGCAAAGCTACTAATGTGCATAATACAGACAATGGACGGGCCGTATCAGACGGAGAGGGTCACGCAGCGCGATTATTTTGCGAGCTGGCACCTCATGTCGTGGCTCAATTGCGACAGACAAAGGACGGGGTTGCTTGCCCCATGCTCGATTCCAAACCTACCACCCCAGCGGGGACGCGACCAGGGCGTGAGCGGGCCAATTAGTCGTTTGCGTTTCTGCACGGCGATGAAGGGTGTGATCTCGATCCGTTGAGCTGCTGAACATGGGCTTATAGCCCCAAGCGGGCACGCCGGGGACAACAGTCTTTATTCCACGCCGCCTGGGAGACCTCAACGTCCTGTTGCCCTGGCCCTAGGGTTTGACCTGTTCAGGGTTCTCAACTTTGATGTTCATTAGCGCCCTGTTCTCGCGGCGAGCCGTCCACCGGTCTCACCTGGGCGACTCCATCTCGGGTTATCATACGAAACATCAAGCATACGAGTACTTGTACGGTGGTTGAATTAAGCCAATGGCGTGGATACACGCTACCCTGCACTGTCCATTTTCGTGGAGAACCCGAGATATACTTGGTAGACGCGGGGGCGTTTTCTTTCCAGAGTCGCATCCAAGGAAGCCACGCCGGGGAGGGAGTATTATTGCTCAATGAGCAAGCAGCGCTGTGGTTCGGGGGCGTGGAGATTCGGTTCCAAGACGACGCTGATCTGGACATGATACTTGGCCGTTGTGGCTGAGGAATACTCCGCAGGAGTCACCTAGACGCCTCGGCTTTTCGCTGGGTCTTTTCACCGATATGACGGAATATCGGCGCATGTGAAGCAACCGCCGGATTTCATCTGTTTCTCCTTTCTTCAGCCCTTGACGATGGAGATGGTGCCATGAAGGTGTAGTGCGTTGCCTAATACAGCAATCGCTGTGTGCACTCCCCTTTCGTTCAATCCGGCCCGTATTACTGTATGTAATCCTGGCCTAAAGTCAAAACGGTGCAAGATCTGGGGCACGCTTTTGCCTGTCGGAAAAGATGGCAATTCCAGTCGTCTTGAGCCTGAATCCAGTACGACCCACACCGCCAGTGACGTCAGTGACACTCTGCAAACGTACGTCTCTTATCTCGCCTGGCCGAAGTCGGCACGTGCCGTTTACATGACCACGAGGGACGAGTCAACCTCTGAGAGCTTCATGAGCGTTGTGTTTCCCCGCCAGCTCTGCGGTCATGACACAGGATCAGGACGTCTTTCGCAAGGTCGGCCGTGGGGGAGCCGGCAATTACGTGGCCGCCTCGAAGCCAGCAGCCGATGACAGGGTACATGACGCACCCCGATCCGTTCTCCCGTCGCATGGACATCTCACAGCGTTGACGCGCAGGACCTCGAAGCCCAAGGCGCGCAACGCGTCGTCGCCCAGCCCGAAGCCAAGCCCGCCGGGCCGTTTCGCGCCGGCCGCGGGGGCGCGGGCAACGTCGTCGACGGCGCGG
>PKSG01000791.1:281-75047 GCA_002916505.1 Tolypocladium paradoxum
GCTACTACGGCGGACCATAGGAGAGAAAGTGCCAACCCTCCCCCGCGTCAATCTCCATTGGCACTCTAGGCAAAAGCGGAAGTGGCGTATTTATGTGACAACCACCTCCATCTCCATCTCCATCACCCGGCCCGGCCGGCGGCCAATTCACCCGCCCATCGGCATGCCCCGACAATTAGGTCAATTAGGTAGCCAGTGCGGCAATTGTCCGCCCCCACGCGCGATAAGAAACATGTCACTACTCCATTACTGTAGCTCGTTATTGCTTATCTCGACCTTGGCTGCCGCCGGTGGGAGCACGAGGCCATCTATTAATTGACGGGGCCATGCGACAGCGGGAAGTGGGTGAACTCTTGTCGATTTGGCTGTTTCCTTCGTTCAACGCTCTATAAGAGCCCAGTTTCTCGGTCTTGATGGGCCCAGGGTTGTTGGACTGGGCTCACGAGGATTGCTCTCATCCGTCTAGCTCACTTACACCGAGCCGGGTCCGCAGCCCTTGATCCGACACCATGAGGCGACTCAAACTCCCCCCCAAGCCCAATCTCCTCCGCGGCATCCCCTCCAACAGCATCGCCATCATCGCCCTGCTCATCGCCGTCAACGCCGTCGTCTGGGCCTCCGTCGCCGTCGTCCTGCGCTTCCACCCGGCCCTCATCTCGCCCGCCGCCCTCTCCTACACGCTCGGGCTCCGTCACGCCCTCGACGCGGACCACATCTCCGCCATCGACCTCATGACCCGGCGCCTCATCGCCTCGGGCCAGCGGCCCGCGACCGTCGGCACCTTCTTCTCGCTCGGCCACAGCACCATTGTCATCGTGACGTGCGTCGTCGTCGCCGCCACGAGCGGTGCGCTGAGGGAGCGCTTTGATGGCTTTACGCGCGTGGGAAACATCGTCGGCACCGCCGTCAGTGCGACGGTTCTCATCATTTTGTGCCTGGGAAATGGGTGGGTGCTGTACAGGCTGGTGAGGCGGCTGCAGGTCGTCCTCGCGGAGCGGCGGCGCATGGGAGAGGACAGCGACGATGAGAACGCTGCCGACGCTGGGGCGGGACAGTTCAACCTCGAGGGTGCCGGCTTCGTGGCACGTACCTTCAGGTTTCTCTTCAAAGCCATCGACCGCCCGTGGAAGATGTACCCCCTGGGCGTTGTCTTTGGCCTCGGCTTCGACACCAGCTCCGAGATTGCTCTTCTCGGCATGGCTAGCCTGCTGGCCATCAAAGGCACCAGCATCTGGCTCATCCTCATATTCCCAATTCTGTTTACAGGCAAGCAAACTCCTCTATCCTGCTTACCAGAAACCACACTGACTGAAAGACAGCCGGCATGTGTCTCCTCGATACCACCGACGGCGCCCTGATGATGGCCCTCTACACATCCAAGGCCTTCTCCCGCGACGTCGTTGCCATCCTCTACTACTCCGTCGTCCTCACCGCCATCACCGTCTTCGTCTCCGCCTTTATTGGCATCGTCCAGGTCCTGTCGCTGGTGCAAAAAGTGGCAGAGCCCGAGGGCAGTTTCTGGGACGGCGTGTCCGCCATTGGCGACCACTTCGACATCATCGGCGGCAGCATCTGCGGCGTGTTTGTCGTCGTCGGGCTTGGGGCCATTATCGTGTACAGACCTTGGCGGAGACGCATGGACCGTAGGCGACAGGGCCTCACTACCGTAGAGGAGGAGAGTTCACCAGAGTACGAGGGCCTTGCGTCGCCTCCATCTCAGAATGAACCTCCTCGGTGTTTGGACACCTGATATGGTGAACCGCTGAATTCGCTATAAATCGCTACTCTGACTGTGCATACCTTCCTACCAAGATTGCCAACCCCCAAGCCATGTCTGGGTTCACATGCCCAGCCAGTGCCGTCTATTCCAGCGAATGTCGCGAGAACATTTTGCAAAATCTCCGCATTTTGCAAGTTCGGCATACTCTCTGTCGAATGGGAAAGCCGGGCTCTCTCTGAACCGGCGAATTTAGTCTCAACAGTTCCTGCGCCAGCCGGCCCCCTTCTCCATGGAGGACGCCCTCGCAACGATGACAGAGCCAAACGCCTGGTTCGTCCAGCAGCTGTCGCTTCCAGGGTCTCGTCCATCGGAAAGCATCCACACTAGCCTCTACATGGCTCATAATGCGTCCAGTCGAGGCGGAACTTGACAACTCCAGCGGTTCTTTCGAGTGCCGGGCCATCCTGGCTTCAAGTGCCGAAGAATCGCTCATGGCCAAGTCGACGGAGCCTTTCCGGCCGCCATCTGAACTGTCCAGGCGGCCGGCGGTCTTGATTTTGTTCTTCAGTCGAGTAGTTCTCATCTTCTGGGCCTACCGTGCCAGTCAGTTGAACCTTCGACAACACGACAGGGTCGGTTTTTTTTTGGACTTTCGATGGCCACTTACATTGTGCCGCGCCAAGTTGCGACTGTTGCCACTTGTTGACTCGGGTGTAGGCGAGCAGGCACGGCCCCTCTCCGGCTGTTGATGCCTCTGAATCGGAGAAATCGGGGAGCCAAGTCCAGGACTTTGCCGTCGTTCAAGGTCCCTGGGATCGACAAAGTTCTCGGAATCGTCATCAAGATTGAGCACTCTTAGTGTACGACGGGGTTGTCGTGTAAGCGGTACGCGAATTGTGTCGTCGGTGTCGTTGCCAGATGATTCGGATTCTTCTTCCAGAGTCCACAACGATGATTCTGATGGTGGCGACGTCTTCTGCGAGAAATCGTGAGTTATGACTTTGTCAATAGACGGCAGCTTTCCGAGCTCATGGTATTGCAGGTGCAGGGTCATGGGGGGATCGATGCGAGAAATGCGGCCAGAGCCGGGGAAGCGGTAACCGAGCGACAGCTGCGTGTCAAGCGACAGCGTGCCAAGCGACAGCTGCGTGCCAAGCGACGGCTGCGTGCCAGGATTGACTGGAGGTAATGATACAATAGATTCATAGAGAGGCGGTTTCACCTCGTCAGCAGGGGCTGCCGCTTCGTCTTGAGCGGCCGTGTATGCGCCTCCATGCCCTGCGGTGCTTTGCCGCGACTCCACCACAGGGCCAGCTGCCGCAATGCGAGGGTCATTCACATCCTCAATCCACTGCTCCCGCTCATCTCGACACTCTCGACACTCTTGATGCTCTCGCTCATGCTCAGGGTCATTCGAACCCACGTCCGCGGGCGAAATGCTCGACTCCTAGGACTGTTCAGCTCCCATGGTTTCGCGGACGGGGTGGTTGGATCGAGAGCCGAAAGCAATCACGCCAAGAAGCGATTGTTGAGGATAAGATATGTTCGAAAGGACTGGCTGAACAATACTCAAGCTGATATGAATGAATGAATGAATGGCCACGACGGGATTGATGGTGTACGGGAGACTTTGACAGACCTGCAGCAATGTACGAGCGAGGAAGTGCCCTGTCGCTCAGAATCAAAGAAGGAAGGAACCTTGAGGAGAAAGCGCAGATCGGTGATGAGGTCTGGCGGCAGGTGCTCCTGGGGAGAGTTGCCCCATCCGACCGACTTTGCACGTACTTGTACTTGTAGGTGCCCAGAGTTCATTTGTTTCCTGCGTCGACCAACCACAAATGCTGCGCCATCAATCATCGAAGCCCAGAATCACAGGGCTACCAGCAGTCGACGAGACATGCGCAGAGACAGGCGGCTCTCTTCGTGATGTTCGATGCGCACCTCAGTGACGGTCGCGCCGTGCCAGACGAAGGGCAACCGAGGCGGTGCACGACATCAAATTCTGCCGTATCCCGTCGAGCCATCCGTCTACTCACTCATCTGGCCCACGAGCGAAGAGGTCCCTGCGACACGGGACCTTGGACACGAACATGGTGCGCGCGACGGTCCAGGCAGCATCAGCGCCTTGATAAAGATGCGGCTCAACCAGGCAGTCGTGGTTGGACTTGGTTCGGTTCACGCCTGGTCAAGCATCAGCCAAGTCGACACCAACAGGCGGAAGTGAGAGGCCTTGCCAATAATGCGGCAGCAAGGTCGCAGGGCTGCTCCCGCTCAGGGTCCATCCACACCTCCCAAGAATCTCGGCGACTGCAACGACACTGGGCTAAGTAGCGGCCCCTCCCACCTCGAGGCCATTTTCTCGGTTGCATGATACGCCGCCACGGATCGCAGAGGAGCAGGAATCACACGCATGGGTGATGGTTCGCAAAGCCTCGCGTCGAAAATGAGGTGTCATCGTGACTCGTGTGTTGGGTGGCTGGAAAGCTTGCCGCCCACCACGACAGCCGACGGTCTCGCCGCTGCAGACGACAATATGAGTCGTGCCATTGACGGGTTTTCGAGGCAACGGGCACCACTGAGGTAGAAGGCAACTCGAAACAATGCTGATTTGTACGTCTCAACACCATCAGACGCGGCGCTCCCAAACGGAATGCCCGACACAAAGACGCGGCGCAGCGTCTCGCCTTGCTGACCCGCAGCCAGTGATCGGTCCTGCGGCCTGCCCACCGTCGTCGTCAGCCCACGTCGAAATACGTACGCAGATTGGCAGACATGGACGGTGCTTGGAGGACTCGTCGCATGCTGCGGCGAAGCAGAGCACTTGATCAACTGTCGTCTGCAGGCCGGCTCCGCTTGTCCCCAAACACGATGTCGTGGAGCCGTTGAACAGGGCGTCTTCGGGTCCCCGCAATGTCATCAACCGCATCGAGAGCGGATGGACGGATCCCACTGGACCCCTAACTCCACCCCAGAGACCCACTGCCAGAGAGCGACTCAGGGACACATCGGAGAGCCATTCACGGGAGGCAGAGGCAGTTTCAATGAGTAAAAGCTTGACGAGGAGACACCACTGACCAGCCACGGCGACCTGGCGGGGGTGCTGTGGCCGCATCGCTCACCGCAGTGCCCTTCCTCTCGACACGGCCCCAATCCTGGCTTGGTTGGGCCGACGAGCCTCATGCCTTTGTTCCAACCGCAACGGGGCGCAGAAATGCCCCAAGCCACAGTTGCACTGCATATGTACATGCGGGTGTTCAACAGCCCATCCGTCGTTCACCACATCGCCGTGACGCAGAGTCGGTTCAGCACCGGGCTGTGCGCGAGGCAGCAGCAGCGCCTGCCATGGGCAACGAACCAGGGGGCGTGTTCCTGAAGTGGATGTCAACGGGTCCCGGCGGTGCTTCTGGAGGCTGGGACCCACCCGGGGCCCCCCTGGGCCGCGCATCCGCGTCTGACACTTCTGCAGCCTCACCGTGCCTCGGCCAATCGTCAAGCCCAGTGAGAGGGCATCTCCCCGGATTGCCTATCTGTCGGTGAGTCGCCGTGGCTGCCGTCTCTGAGTCGAGTGCGGCATGTCGGGTAGCACACCATCCTTGGACACTGGTGGTGGGTCGGCACCGCAGGGTGTCTGGCCGCCTCGCCTCGCCCCGGCTTCGCCTTTGTTCTTCTCTGGGAATCTCCCGAATCCCATCTTCCCCAACACCTTCTTCGTATTGGCAGACCGAGAGCTTTCGTCCCTTCATCCGGATTGTGTAGTTCTGCCTATTTGTTGGCTGCTCGCTGTCTGTCTACAAGGCAGCGCCAGGCTGTGTGAGGCATTCGTCACTCGCCTTCTCGAGAGATTGGTTCTGTGCAGCTACTAAAGAGCTGTGCTCCTCCTCGCCATCTCACCTTTCCAACATTGCTTCAGACTTGTTCTCGCTTCAACATGCACGGGTACAGTTCGTCGGAAGAATCGGACGACCCGCGCAGGCCGCGAGTCCAGCCAAGCAGCACCACCACCAGCCAGGAGCAAAAGAAGAAGCGAAAGAAGCGCGTTCCGCCGCAAAAGTCCATCAATCGGATCTGGAAGAAGTTTTCGAATCGCAACTTCCACAAAGCGCTTTGTGTGCTTCCATTCGATCCCGTCACGCCAGCGAGCTCCGATCGACCCAATCAACTCCTGAGCGAAGGCTATGAGCGCGCAGCCGAAGAGTGTCGACGCAAGGTCCAGAAAATTGTCCAAGAATGCAAGAGAGTCAACATGAGATATCGTGATCCTGGCTGGGACCTGGTGAGTAACTGTACGACGCCGTCCTTGGTGAAGCCCCTTTCTCACTGACCCTCGCCCTTTAGGACTGGGACCTCAAGTACCACAAGGGCAATTGCCTCAACCCCCTCGGTTCTTTCAAGTTCGAGCTCACCAAGACGACTTTGCTGAGCTCGAGTGCATCCGTGCCCAAGGCCGTGAAACGAATCCACGAAATCTTCGACAAGCCTACGTTCATGCAACAAATTGACGGCGGCGAAGTCAAGCAGGGCAGCCTAGGCGATTGCTGGATGATGGCTGGCCTAACTGCCTTGGCAAACGTGGAAGATGGTATCAAGCGCACCTGTGTTGCGTATAATACGAGTAGGTCCCCCCGTAACACTCACCACCCAGTGGATCCAGGTTCTAATAAAAATCTTGCAGAAATTGGCATTTACGGCTTTGTCTTCTACAGAGATGGAGAGTGGATCTACTCGATTATTGACGACAAGTTATATCTCAAGTCCCCGTGCTGGGATTGTCCGAGCATGCAGCGGGACTTGCTGCAGCAGATTGACCGCGAAGATGTCGAAAAGGTCTACCGACAGACCTATCAGACGGGTTCAAAAGCGCTCTTTTTTGCTCAGTGCAAGGACCAAAACGAAACTTGGGTGCCTCTCATCGAAAAGGCGTACGCAAAGGCGCACGGCGACTACGGCTCCCTTTCCGGTGGTTGGATCGGGGAAGGCCTAGAAGACCTCTCTGGCGGCGTCACGACCGAATTGCTCTCGTCCGACATCCTGGATACGGACGACTTTTGGGATAATGAGATGTCCAGGGTGAACCAAGAGTTTTTGTTTGGTTGCTCTACGGGTTTGCTCGAGCACGGTTACGGCCAGCGCGACGGCATCTACGAGGCCCACGCCTACATCGTCTTGGAGGCGCGCACTCTCAAAACTGGTGAACGTCTTGTGAAGCTTCGCAATCCATGGGGCAAGGTCCGCAAAGGCTTGTGGGAGGGTCCCTGGAGCGACGGCTCGAAGGAATGGACTGCCGAGGTGCAAGAAGAGCTCGGTCACAAGTTTGGCAACGACTCCGTCTTCTGGATTTCCTACCAAGACTTGATCCGCAAATACACCCACTTTGACCGGACGCGCCTGTTCCGGGAAGCCGACTGGCGATGCTCCCAGAGGTGGATCGGAGTCGATGTGCCCTGGAAACCCGAGTACCACGAGAAGTTCCACATCAAGCTCTCGAAAGACTCTCCCCTGGTTCTGGTTCTGTCGCAGCTTGATGGGCGGTATTTCAAGGGCCTTCACGGCCAGTACACATTCCGCATTCACTTTCGCCTTCATTACCAAGACAAGCCCGGCGCGGAGGATTACATCGTCCGGTCCCACGGCAACTACTTTATGAAGCGCTCGGTTTCCGTTGAGCTTCCAGACATGCCGGCTGGCAACTATGTTGTATATCTCAAGGTGACTGGGGAGCGCGATCAGGATCTCAGTTCGGTCGAGGAAGTCGTCAGGCGAGAGTGCAAGGAGCGTGTTGAGAATGAGAAGTTGGCGCAAGTGGGTTACGCCTACGATCTGGCACACAGCAAGGCGTGGGCGCATATGGACAAAGTTGCCAGTCTTCGAAAGAAACGCGATCAGCAAAAGGCTTCGAGCTGTCGGCAGAAGGAGCGCCGTCGCCTCTGGGAAAAGCGACATTTGAATCGGGAGGTGACGAAGAAGCAGACGAAGAAGAATAACGAAAAGAAGCAGCATAGGAAGGAGCAGAGAGAAAAAGAAGGGGAGGCAGAGGACGCCCGTCAGGCCGAGGAACAGGCCGCTCCCGCACCTAGCGATGTCCAGAAAGTGTCACAGGATACGGAGAGCTCCAAGGTAGAGTCTGACGATGTCGCCAAGGCCACGTCGAATGACGGCACCAACGCATCCGATTCCAGTGGGTCGCCGCTAGACACTCCAAAGACCGAGGACTCAGTCGTCGCCCCATCGATGGAGAAGAAGCAAGATGTGCCACCCCTCAGTGGTCCGCCACCGCCTCCCCCTCAGCCTGCCAAGGCTGTGTCGAAGCAGGTAAAGTCGGAGCCCAAGGATGAGTCTGATGGAAATTCGTCCGATTCCCCCGTCGAAGATTGGGAGGAGCTGTACAGCAGCGATGACTACACGCGGAAGCCTCGACTTGCGCCGCAACCGTCCCCGCTGCCTCGAGACGATTACGACAGTGAGGAGGAGAAGATGCCTGATCCGTGGAACGCAATTTGCATCGTGGGCATCCGTGTCTACTCCAAGGATGCGGATCTGCAGTTGCGGACTGTAATGGAGGGTGGGGAGCTTCTTGAGGATGGCATGGGCGAGAAGGGCGAGGCAGATCTTGACAACGCCCAAGTCAATGCCGCAGGCTTGCGCACTGATGAGAAACCGGATGACGTCGAGCCGAATGCCAACGATGCGACGAATCAGCCAGTCGAAGAATGAACTTGGAGGGAGGCCCAACGCAAGATGCCGCGAGCAGGCAAGGTATGCCTGCGGTGTCGACCTTGTCGCCTGGGGGACTAATGACAGACAATAGACGTCAATAATGAGAACCAGAGTAAGCTGTGGTTGGGGGTTATATCCGTTCTTTTTGTCCTTGTCGCGGCATGGAACGAGATACACACTACACTGGTAGATTGCATGAAGGAACTCAAGGTTATCTGCAGGCAGCGAGTAATTGGATTCGATTCGAGCCGCGCGACAAGACTTGTTTGCCGTGCAAATTGACTATGCGGACAAGGTAGACTTGCCACCCTCTCGCATCGCCTTGCCACGGGCTGATGTCCAGCGATGAGCGACGCTTGACACCTGTCATCTCCGCCTTGATGGTGCTTATTGGCGTCTCTGCTGCTGCGGCTCGGCGAGAGCCCAGGGATGGCAGGGGGTCGGCAGCGGAGTTTGCTGACGCCCCGTAGTCCTGATGCCCTGTCGTGAAACTGCCATACGAGCGTCGAAGAAGCGAGGAGGACCGACCCAGTTGGCAGGATTCGAGGTAAGCAAACTATGGGTCCTTTTGCTCTGCCTTGCATGGCTTCGTCACAACAATTACAAGCGAGGGCAGACCGGCGACAACTCGGGGTCTGGGTCTCAACGCCTTCCGTTGCTGCCAGCTGTATGGATCGCATGAGTCGGCATCTTACAAGGCATGTCATGCTGGCAAATTGTCAATGAGGAAGCCGAGGAGGTGCAAGGTACGTATGTATGTCGACGGTTTACGACTTCGGAGTCGTCAAGCGCAGCTGGACCTCATCCCCCTTGAGACGGATCGCAGGATCCAGAAATACGAAAGGGAAGATGGATAATAAAGAAATATACGTTTATCGATGAATTCGTATTAATCTCGATGCGGTCACAACGGGTTGTTCGATGCTGCAAACGGCATTCTCAGGCAGTCACCTGACCCGCCACGTGTGCACAACGTGGGGATGACGTGAAGCTCGGCCTCCTTTATCAGACTTCTTGGCCAAAGCTTATCGCCAGCTTCAACTCTCCTCCATCTGGCAGCCGGCCGCGGCGCGCATCAACGCCAGCCCACCACCGTCCGCCAGCTGCCCGACGTGTCTTCATCATGTAGCGCCAGCCGCGGTCGCCGGCTCTGCAACTTTCACACCCACAACACCACCCACACGCGGCGCCGCCCCCCTGAAGAACAACATGGCTGCCTCACCCGCGACATCGTCGTCCCGCCGCAGCCCGAACTCGTCGGCGGCCTCGCTGCGGCGCCCCGACGGCCCTCCCGATGACCCCGCCGTCTCCATCGACACCCTCGTGAACCACCTCCTCGTCTCGAAGCGCTCGCTGTCGTCGATGACGCTCGTCCTGCGCGCCAACGAGCTCGCCACGGCCGCCCGCGCCGCCCACGAGGAGAGCGCGCTGCTCGCCGCGCAGGCCAGCTTCGTCTGCGGCTCCGTCGCCGACCAGATCGCCATCCTGGCGCGCGTGCGCCGCGGCCTCCACGCCACCTACGAATGGGGCAAGCGGGACTTCAAGACGCTCGTCCGCGCCATGGACGAGGTGGACGCCCAGCTCGGCGCCACCATGAAGATGCTGCGCGGGACCGACGTGCAGGGCGCGCTGCAGCCGGCGAGCGGGGAGAGGCGCAACCTGCTCGACTTTGTCGACGAGAACAGCGTGCACGGCATGCGCGACGCCATGAAGAAGAGCATCCAGGAGCTCCAGGTACTCCCCGCCGAGAGAGCCGACCCGCACTCTCTGAGGCACACGTTAACAGCCGCGTTCCAGGGCATCCAGCAGTCGTTTGACGGCGACTTGCTGCGCTTCGAGACGGACATTCGCAATCTCAAGAAGATTATGAGCGACTCGGCGCCACCGACCACGACCACGACCACGACCACGACCCCCGACGACCTCGACAACAGCATGGCGACCCGAACCCCCATGATTGACCTGCTGCTCAGCATGGACGACCACTCGTCGGCCATGGCCCAGCTGCTGACGTCGCTAACCAAGCACTTCGACATGTGCGTCACCGCCATCCGCACCACCGAGGGCGCCGTCGCCGTCGCCCGCCGCCGCGCCGCCGAGGTCACGCAGTCGCAGGAGGGCGGCGCCGACGGCGTCTCCATCTCGGGCCTCATCGCGGAGCAGGAATCCCACATGTCCGACCTCGAGCCCAAGACGGCCCAGGACCGCGCCGAGATGCTCCGCATCGTCACCCAGGACGCCGACGAGGTCGACGACGTCGTCCGCGAGATCCACGACCGCCTCGCCGCCATGGACGCCGACCACGCCGCCTTGCAGGCCCACGCCCGCGACGCCACCGCCGCCTACGAGCGCGCGCTCGCCGCCCTCGCCGCCCTCGACGACATCGGCGACCGCCTCGGCGACTACCTCGCCGCCGAGGCCGACTTCCGCGCCCGCTGGGACCTCGAGAAGGACCTCGTCTTCGCCAAGCTCCGCGAGATGAAGGACATGCGCGACTTCTACGAGCGCTACGCCAGCGCCTACGCCAGCATGCTCCTCGAGGCCGCCCGCCGCCGCGCCGTCGACCGCCAGCTCGACGCCCACTGGCGCAAGGCCCAGGACGCCGCCGACAGGCTCCTCGACGCCGACCGCGCCGCCCGCGAGTCCTTCCGCGCCGAGGTCGGCGACTTCCTCCCCACGGACCTGTGGGCCGCCGTCCAGGCCCCCGCCAAGGTGTGGCGGGTCGTGCAGGTGGACGACGATGCTGGCGAGGGTTTGACGACGAGCGCGACGGAGAAGTAATGGCGATGCTGGTCTGGACAGATGGCGGTAGATGTCTCTCACTAGATTCTCTGTGCATGCGACTGGAGGCTTTGATGCCAATCTGACGGCATGATCTCGGCGCGAACAACTAATACGCTCATGTGCAGGGGGTGCGATGGAATGGCAATGAACAAGCGTCGCTGATACGTGACGATGAGTGATTAATCTGCTCTAGAGCACCATTACAAGTCAGTACACAAACGGCATGCAGCACCATCTGAAACGTCAACGTCTGCAAAACACCCCTGTTCCCACTTTCGTCGGCACGCAGCCTCGACCATATTGTCACCCCAGTGGTGTCATTCGAACAAGTCAGCCCCGGCCGTCACTCTCCAATGGCTCCCCGACTCCATCAGCGAACCTGGATGGCCTGCTGCACCTGGGGGTACACGTGGACCATCTCCTGGTACAGCTCCGGGTGGTCGTTGATCATGACCTGCGGGTCCCAGCCCGAGGCGACAAAGATGGTGTCGATGCCGCTCGACAGAGGAGTCGTGAAGACGTGCGCAATCTGGAAGCCGACGAGGAAGGCAAAGGCCAGAATGACGGGCGTGTACGAGCCGGTCGAGTTGTAGGCCGGTTGGGTGAAGAGCAGGTACAGGTAGGAAAACAGCGCGCAGGCCACGCCGATGAACATGGCGCCAAACGAGAGCACGGGTCCGATGAGGCATTCCTAGACAGCTGGTCAGAGAGTCAAAGACGACTTGCAATGGGGGAAACCTACGTTGACAAGCGCGTCGATGCCGCGGTCCTTGATCATGTTCCAGGTGTCCTTGGCGGCCGGGACATAAGCCTTGCCGTACAGGGCAATGTGGCAAAAGGCATATCGGTTCAGAAACTCGAGCGCCCACTCCAGCAAACTCAACAGGCAGCCCAGGATGCAAAAGAGGACATAGCCAATCATGCCGCCGATGCCGCCTTCGTCGCCCGCCTGGCTCCGCGCAACCGAGCACAGCTGTCGGAGGAACTGGACAATGGCGACGAGCAGGCTGCCGAAGCTGATGGACCCGAAGCTGTACGTGAGGGCGCGCTTGGCGGCGCCGCGGGTCGCGCCCTTGGGGAAGTTGTGGACGCAAAAGTACCACGACCCGTACACGCCCGCGATGATGGTGTGGATGGTGTTCTTGAGCCACTCGGAGACCCAGTACATGGCAAAGGTGATGAAGACCATGAGGCCAATGACGGTGGCCTGACTGCAGCCTTTGCCGTTGGCGCCGCACTTGGGGTTGTTGCGGGACGGCTCGTACGTCACGTAGATGGCGGTCATGGTGACGGAGAACCAGGCGGCCAGAGCAGTGGCAATCAGGCCGCCGATCAAGCTAACCAGGTAGACGTGGCCAAACTTCTTGCTCACGTTGACGGCCGTCTTGAGCATGAGGGCAGAAAAGGGGATCCTGGGTATCCACGTCCAAAAGGCAAACGCGGCGAAGAGGGCAAAGACGAGGAAGACGATGCCGGCGGACCAGTACTTCTTGTAGAGGTAGAAGATGGCGGTGCCGAGGGCCCAGCAGACGTTGAGGATGCCCGTGACCCAGATGAACTGCTTGGGGAACGCGCGGGCCATCCAGACGTAGGACCAGGAGAAGACGAAGGCGACGGCGAGGACGCAGGCAAAGAGGATGATGGTGTTGTTGTCCAGGGAGAAGTTGTTGTTGCCGCCGTAGATGCCCTTGCCCTTGTTGCCCGTCGTGTAGCCGCGGATGGCGATGGCGGAGACGGCCACGTAGCCGGCGAAGACGAGGATCAGCTGCACCCGAGGGTTAGCGACGATGCTGGGTCACAGTCTCATCTGCCGGCGTGTCATGGTGATGGGGGCGAGGCGAGAGCAACATACCAGTATACCCGCCCACAGGTCGTTGTACTTGGGCTTCTCAATCTTGAAGGCCTGGTCGAAGCCGTACTGCTCGTTGCCCTTGGGCGGGTTGACGCTGTACGGGGGCGGCGCGCCGTACGTCGGCTGCTGGTAGGGGTCATGTTGCGGCGGCGGCGGCGGCGGCGGCTGCGGTTGCTGCTGGTAGCCATTCTGGCCGTAGCCCTGGTTGTTCCATGCCTGGTTGCCGCTGTTGTTGTTGTTGTTGTTGTTGTAGTAGCCCTGGTGCTGCTGCGGCTGCTGCCACTGCTGTTGCTGCCACTGCTGCTGCTGCTGGCCGTACTGCTGCGGCGGCCCGCGCTCCTGCTGGCCGGCGGCGGCGTAGCTGTCTGCCTCGCCCATGGCGGCGGTGTCTCGGACGCGCACGGTGGTGGTGGTTCGGAGGATGCGCCGACCTAATGCGATGCGGTGCGCAACGGCCGATGGTGTTGACGCTGGCAACCGAGGTCGAGGGAAGTGGGTGGTGGTGAGATGCAAGGAGACGAGAGAAGGTGGAACGACGGATGCCAAGAGGGGACCGCCGGACAACACACAACGACCGGGAGCGCCTGCACAGTCACATCTCACAAGCACCCAGCCACGGTAGAGAAATGAGTCTCGTCAAATCACCTGTTTGCTTGGCTCCAAGCCAGCCACCACAAGCGGCCTAGCCGCCTGATGAGGTCAGGGCGCGAGCTACGGGGGGCTCCAGCGCTGCAGATCGCCCTCGGCATGTAAAGCACTGGACCCGGGACACCCAAGGCCGCGCCTCCTCAATATCCCAAGGTAATCAGGCGGGAGCTCGTGCCATGCGGGAGGTTTGGCTGCCCACTGCTCGAGCCGCTGCAGTGCAATCGCATGCAAATGTGCAGCCTAACAAGAACAGCACCCGATGATTCGGTCCCTGGACGCGATCCAGCCACGCGGTTGGGTGAGCTAGCATCAAGCCACCTGCGCGTATCCTCACTGCCGACGGAGCATCTCCGCGCCACGATCCCCGCACCCATCAACAACCTACCCTAGACGACGCGCAGTCACTCGACAGTCGTGAGCCGAGTACGACCACACGCTGCGCCTCTCGAGTTGCGCAGTGAAGCATCAAAACAATTGAAAGAGCCTCGAGGATGGGATACATTTTCGTAGCCATTGCAGGCTGTTGTCAGGGCTTGCTGTGCCAATGCTCATAGTTGGCTGCTCCGCCACTGCCCAGCTGTGCTTGGCGCATCACGCTTAGACATCACAGGCCGTACTAATCAATTCTTGACGCCATGGCCGCAACACCATCGGGCTGCGGGTAGAGCAAAGCTCCGCGGATGAGATTATGGCATCCGCCTGTGCTTATAAGAGACAAATAGACCTTATAAAGCCATTCTCGTCCCAACTCCATCATCTCCCACTGCCATGGGACAGCCAATATCCCTACCAGCGCCGCAACCTTCAGACAACATCGTAGATAGAAATTCGCCATACCGTTTCACATGTCGCCTTGACCGTTCCGTGTCCTCAATTGACCACGCACTGCTCAGGGCTCACCCACGGTCCACGGCGATCCGTCGCATCCAACTCTGCAAGTTTGGAGTCAGCCCAAGCTCCAAGTTGGGCGAGATGCTTTGCCTCATCTTCGTTCTTGCAGTCGCGCAAAGCAAACCAGATGTGACGCGCATCCCGCCCGGCTTTGACGGCGAGCCTGTATTCGGGCGCCTCTGCAAAGAGGGCCTACCAACGCAAGTCAGCATTCACCTCAGCAACAACGCATGTGAAGACCCAGACTCACCTTGTAGTACTCTCTCGACCACGCCACATACTCGGCCATCTTTTGCATGCTGTCGCCATCGCCCCATCGACTAATTGACGGCTCCCCATCCTCGTCGACAATCAAGTCGGCCGTCACCACCATCTTCGGCTCCGAGAACAGAGCTGGGACAATGGTTCCGGCTTCCCAGTCGTATACCGACGAGATATAAGGGTTGTCTTGGGCGTCCTTCGCAATAGTCATGTTATGGATACCAAAGTCTCCGTGGTCCAACACAAAGTGGTACAACGTGGCTTCGTCCAGACCCTTGCGCGTTCGGGGGAGCACTCGAGGCACGAGTCGCAGGAGCGAATCTCGGGCGGCTGAAAGGAGCGCGCTGGCAGAGTTGTAATCGAGACGAGACGCAAAGTGGCGATGGCATCGTCGGAAGGCGCATTCAATCCGCGCGGCCAGGAGGGCCATGCAGAATTCGCGGGTAGGCTGTATCGACAGTGGGCAGAGATCCAGCTCTGACCCAAAGATGCGGTCCAGCAGCCACGTCGAGACAAAGTCAGCTGGCAAGGGGAACCTGAAGAGTGACGCCGCAGCACGCGCGGATCGCACCAACAAACATGACTGGGGAACCTCTCTGTTAGTAACTGGGCTGATGATGATATGCGAGGGAGGGGCAATGTGCTCCGTCTCACCTTTTGCTCCGAGCTCAGAGCGCGCCAGCGGACATAGTCGTATCGCTCGCCTTCGGCTTTCTCAAAGAGAAACAGGCGGCGGCCAGTGATTCCCTGCGGCTGCGTGAGTACATAACCTCCTCCTGGCTGCACCGGGTCTCGATGGTACAGTGGTCGACGGCTAAAGGCGCCCGCCAGCGGCTGCAGGGCATCGTACGTCGCCAGCTCGAAGTGGCCGTGCCAGAGCTGCTTCTTCTCGAGGGTCGAGCCGCGGAAGCCAGGGGTGTTGACGTCGCCGCGCGAGAGACGGGCTACGATGTCGGGTCTGCTGGCAAGTTTGACGTGAAGGCCCTGCAGTGTTGAGACAGGCGTCAGTTCTGACTTGTGCATCTGGCACTGTGCATCAGGAGGCACAACTTACGTAGTGGTTCGCACCAGACGACACGGTCGGGATGTCGATGACTCTGGCGTTGAGGCTCTCCTCGACTTCGCAGATGAGGCTCTGCACGTCCCAAGCACCTTGAAAGGGGCTCTCGCCGCGGTCGAACAAGGTCAGGAGGCTGAATCCGTCCCAGGCGCTGCCGTCGGGCATCTTTGGCCACTCATCGAGAATTTGCTGTTCATCTTCCACGCGGGAGTCCATGCCAACTCGCACAAGCAGCGGTGGTGCGTGATAGGGCAGGACAAAGAGAGACGCGAGGGCAGGCAGGCAGTCGAGTTGTGGCAGGAGAGAGCTGGGCTGGCCCGGAGGAGAAGGAACAAGCTTCGCTTCGATCACGTCGCGGGCGAAGCACCAGGCAGAAGCACAATCACCTGACGATTCAAACCTGACAGCGTTTGCGCCGGGCATGTTCTGATTCATTGCCGCTATTGTGTTGCGACGAACAGCTGACTGGCCACGAGGGACAGCTGTGAATCGGACGAGCGGTCAGCCAAACGCCTCGTCCAACGCATCGACACCGCTCAGTGACAACAGACAACCGAGGCGGCCAGACGAAACTCGACGAGCACCTCATGATCAGCGACGCTGAGTCTGCACCGGGCAGATGAAGATGACAGTTGCACATTGCGAATCCGAGGCAGGCGGGTGCCAGCCCCTACCTGAATGCAAGCGAGAGGCGTGGCATCATGGCCGCTCCCGTACGCCGCGCCACGCTGTGCCTTGAAGCCCCTCGGTGCTCAACCGCTCACTCTGGCAGCGACATGCAGCTCACACGGACGACAACAAGCGGGACCGACCGAATCATGCGAAAAGAAAACCAGACAGCAGGTTGCGCTTGCAAGCTCGGGCGGCTCAAGGACCAGATCACCGCCCGTACAAACAACAGCCCATAACCATCTCCCCTTCCGGAGACACGCTTCCACTGCACCCGGGAGCGTCGCCTCATCTGCCGCCCACCCACAGGCGAAGCTTGGCTCACACAGACTTGGGCCACAGCCGATTGGCCAACCCGTGGCGTGCCGCAACCTTGGACTTCGAACTAGTGGCGATGGGGGCGATATCGATCGGATTCGCCGACTTTGCGGTAGATATCTTGCCGCCGCCCCCTACAGTTACCAGGGGCAAATGGACAATGTGGGTGGAGCACTGGAGAAGTCCAGGACGCCTTGCGCGTTCTTCTAGCCCTGACGCCATTTTCTGCAGCGGCGTTACAGCCGCGCCGGGCCGCAGGCAGGGGGCAGCAGACACACAGACCGGAAGCCGGCCCGGAGGAGGCAAGGTGAGCTAGCAGGGAGCCTGTCAGTCCGCATCCACGTGGAGCTACGTTTCATGGGCGATGCCGTTGAGAGAAATTTTGCACCTTGGGATGGGGCGATGGGCCCCGAATGATGGTTGGAGGTGCCCGTGGAGCTCCCACACTCCCTCGCGAGTGTGGTAGTGGTCCGCCCTCTCTTCATCATCGTCGCATGCTGTTGCTCGCCGAGCCGTAGCCTCACGAAGTCTTCTTCGCCGCCTCTCCGCTCCTCGTCAGGTAGACCAAGTCCCCGGCGACTCTCCCTATTCTCGACGCCCAAACGACTTCGACAGAGTAGGAACATAACCCGAAAACCGAAGCAGCCATGGCCGACGAAAAGACCCCCCAACCCAGCAACGACCAGGTCGTCACTGACAAGCCCGCCCACGATGTCGAGACGGGCCAGACGGGCCTCAACCGGGCCCTCCAGGGCCGCCATCTCCAGTTCATCGCCATCGGCGGCACCATTGGCACCGGCCTCTTCCTCGGAACCGGTGGTGCCCTCTCCAAGGCCGGCCCCGTCTCGCTCTTGATTGCATTCGTCTTTGTCGGCGTCGTCGTCTACTCGGTCATGACGGCCCTCGGCGAGATGGCCGCGTTCATGCCCGTTGCTGGTGCCTTTGCCGTCTACGCCTCGCGCTTCGTCGACCCGACGCTCGGCTTCTCCATGGGCTGGATCTACTGGTTCAGCTGGACGATAACGTATGCGCTTGAACTGACGGCCGCCGGCCTCATCATCCAGTACTGGAACGAGAGCCTGAGCATCGGCATCTGGATCGGCGTCTTCTGGCTCATCTTCACGGCGGCCAACTTCCTCCCCATCCGGTGGTTCGGCGAGCTCGAGATGTGGTTCTCCAGCATCAAGGTCGTCACCATCATTGGCTTCATCATCTTCTCCATGTGCATCAACGCGGGGGTGGGAGACCAGGGCTACATCGGCTTCAAGTACTGGGTGTACCCGGGCGCCTTTGCCGAGTACATGGTCAACGGCGCGATGGGTAAGTTTGTCGGCTTCTGGGCGGTCCTCATCACGGCTGGGTTCAGCTTCCAGGGGTCGGAGCTGGTCGGCATCGGGGCTGGCGAGACGGAGAACCCCAGCAAGGCCATCCCGTCTGCGATTCGATGGACGTTCTGGGGCATCTTCTGCCTGTTCGTTGCCACGGTCTTCTTCATCGGCCTCAACGTGCCGTTCGACAACAGAGACCTGCAAAGCACGTCGACCAACGCGTCGGCGTCGCCGCTCGTCATCATTGCCAACCTCGCCGGGGTCCAGGTGCTTCCTCACATCATCAACGCGGTGCTGCTGACGGCGGTGCTGACGGCGGCCAACTCGGACGTCTACTCGAGCAGCCGTATCCTGATTGCCCTCGCAGAAGAGGGCCACGCCCCGTCCTTTCTCAAGGCCACCAACAGGCACGGCACGCCGTATTGGTCCGTGGTCGTGTGCGCCTCGTTTGGTCTGCTGGGATTCCTCAACCTGTCCAAGAATGGCGAGACGGTGTTCAACTGGCTGCTCAACATCACGGCCGTCGCGGGCTTCATCACCTGGGCGCTCATCAACGTCTGCCACCTGCGGTTCATGAAGGTGCTGCAGGCCAAGGGCCAGTCGCGCTCGGAGCTGCCCTACGTGGCGCCCTTGCAGCCGTACCTGTCGTGGTTCGGCCTCTTCTTTAACGTTTTGATCCTCATCACCAGCGGCTTCACCGTGTTCATGGACTGGGACACGAGCAGCTTCTTTGCGTCGTACGTTAGCATCATGCTCTTCGTTGTTCTTTACGTTGGGCACAAGCTGGTGTTCCGGACTAAGGTGGTGAACATTGCGGACGTTGATCTCAGCCTGGCGCGACGGGGTCTCTAGGGGGTTTGCTTTGGCTTGCGTCTTGTTTCGTGCGGGTTCGTTTGCTGCGACTTTACGTGTGCCATGATCTATTGCATCAATAGTAATGATACCCATGGGAGAGTCGATGTACCCTCAGAGTCGATCTCACACAGCACCCCTTCATTCGGGCCGTCGGTGGCTGGCATGCTGCGCGCGCTCCAGATGGGCAGCCAATCCACTTTGGGCAAATCGTCGCGTGCCGTCGCGAAGCGCCAGCACCTGTCGCTTCACATGCCAGCGAACCGGCGTCAGCCCTGGCACCGACAAGGGTCATTTTTTTGTTGGGGGATTCGTGTTGGTAGGGGGCTTCCAGGCCCTCTTGGCCGCATACGGCAAGGTGCCATGATAACACGGCGCGGCACCGCTCGGAATGACGCGATTATCTCGCCTCGAAATGCATGCCAGAATTGACTTTGCGGCAGCGCCTATTGGGGCGAATGCCACAGGGACGAACCGCCACGACCTGGAGGGGCAGCCCGCACTCGTTCGCGTCGAGGCCAATGGCCGTCGCCTGCGCGAGGCCCGGAGGGACCTAGGCCTGATCAGCCCAAGGGGGAGGCGCCATGAATTGGCGTCTCGTGGAGACAATGGGCGTCGAGAGGCGTTATATATATATAGAGACCAAGGTACGGATGCGTGGGTCGCTGGCACACCCTCGCTCCGTCCCCCATTGATGCCGAGTCGAGATAAACACCTTGGCTTGTCCCACGAATAGAACATCGTCGGCCGGTCGCCATTGGCATACCTGCGCATACGTACCGACAGATCCTGGTGCTGGGCCACCGCAGCCCGATCAACATGGCCGTCATCGACATCACCAGAGACTTGGCCGCCCTGTTCGTGCAACAGGCCCAGGCGACACCTGATGCCGTCGCCCTCGAGGACGAGGCGCGCACACTGACCTACGCCGAGCTCGACCGGGAGACGTGGGCCCTGGCCGACCGCCTGCGGCAGCATGGCGTCGGCCGCGAGGACCTCGTCGGCGTGCTCATGGGCCGCAGCGCCGACTACGTGATTGCCTCTCTTGCGGCGCTGCGGGCCGGCGGCGCGTTCCTCGTCCTCGAGCTGGCCTACCCGGCTGGCCTGCTGCGCGATGTCATCGACGACGCCAAGCCGACCGTCATCGTCACGCAAACGGCACACGCCGCCAACATCGAGGCCGACGTGCCCGTCATTGTCATCGACCGGCCGGATACGAATGGGAGTGGGCAGGAGCCGGTTCTGGCCGACATGAAGGCTCCGCTGCCGGATGAGGAGGACCTCGAGCGTCTGGCTTTCGTGTCGTACTCGTCTGGCACCACAGGCCAGCCCAAGGGCATCGCGAACCCGCACCGGGCGGCCATTCACTCGTACAACCTGAGGTTCCAGCTGCGCGATCTCCAGCCGGGCGACCGCGTAGCCTGCAACGTCTTCTTCGTGTGGGAGATGCTGCGGCCGCTGCTCCGGGGAGCAACCACAGTCGCCGTCCCCGACCGCTCGAGCTACGACCCCGTCGCCCTCGTTGAGTTCCTCGCTGCGCGGCGCATCACCGACACCCTCATGACCCCGACGCTCCTCGCCACCGTCCTCGCCCGCCACCCCAATCTGGCCGAGACGCTGCCGGAGCTCAGGTCGCTGTGGCTGAACGGCGAGGTCGTGACGACGGATCTCTGCCGACGGGCGTTTGCGGCGCTGCCCAAGACGCGCCTGCTCAACGTGTACAGCGCCAGCGAGACGCACGAGGTGGCCGCGGGCGACATCAAGACCTTCATCGACTATGAGTCTCGCGTCTGCCCTGTCGGGCCGCTGTTGGACCCTGAGCACGTTTATATCCTGGACCGCGCCGGCAACAGGGTCAGCGTCGGCACCAGCGGCGAGATGTATGTTGGCGGCGACTTGCTGGCGCGAGGGTACCTCAACCTCCCCGAGACGACGGCCAAGGCGTTCCAGATGGACCCCTTTGAGGCCAAGCACGGCGCGCGCATGTACCGCACTGGAGACATGGCGCGGATTCTTCCCTCGGGCCTGCTGGAGATTACCGGCCGAGTGGGCGGCATGATCAAGACGCGCGGCTACACGGTGCAGCCTGGGGCTGTCGAGACGGCCATTGTCAAGCACCTGGCTGTACGCGACTGTGCCGTCGTTGCTCGCGGCGACGGCCTCGAGAAGCAGCTGGTCGCCTACGTCGTCCCTGACAAGGGCGAGCCCGGGGGCCGGACGGTGCTGGTGGTTGACGAGTCTGGCTACAGCCCCGTGGCGCGGAGAGCGCTGTCCGACCACCTCGCCCATTACATGATCCCGCCGCTCTGGGTAGAGCTCGACGCGCTGCCTACGCACGGTGTCTCCGGCAAGACTGACCTCAAGGCCCTGCCGCCGCCGCCGTTGCCAAAGACGCCCGTCGTCGCCGCCAAGAAGAAGAAGGAAAAGGACACCAAGGTCAAGATGGATACCATTGTCAAGATGTGGGCGGCGTCGCTCAGCATTCCTGCCAGCGCCATCGCGCCGCACCACAGCTTCTTTGACCTCGGCGGACATTCCCTGATCCTCGCAGACTTGGCCGGCCGTCTGACACGGGCGTTTGGATTCCCGGTCCCGCTGGCGCCCCTGGCTGGCAACCCGACGTTGGAGGGCCACCTGGATGCTGTCCGAGCGGCGCGGGATGGACACACTGCGGCGGTGCAGGCCGACCTCCCGGCTGTCCTGCGGGCGGATTGCATGCTGCCCGACGAGATCCAGTCCAACGGAACACCGATGCGTCGGCTGAATGACGCCGACACGGTTTTGTTAACTGGTACCACGGGGTATCTGGGAGCCTTCCTGCTCAAGGCCATCCTGGACAGCACCTCGGCTCATGTGCTCTGTCTAGTCCGGTTCACGGAGCCCTCGGAGGACTACCGCCCGGCAGGCATCGCACGAATTCGCAAGAACCTCATCGATATGGGAATCTGGGACGACACGATGCTCGACCGCATGGAGATTGTGCCGGGCAACTTGGCCCGCAACCGCCTCGGCCTGTCGCCGGAGGCGTTTGACGAGCTGGCGACGCGCGTGGAAGTCATTATCCATGCTGCTGCCACGGTGAACCTGGTGTACCCCTACGCCGCGCTGAGAAATGCCAACGTGGGAGGCACTCGGGAGATTCTGCGGCTGGCGTCGCGCGGGGGAGCGACGGTACACCACGTTTCTACCAACGGAGTGCTTCCCCCGTCGATCAATGGCTGGTCGGAAGAGGCGATGCTCGACATCGACGCTGTGCCGGAGAAGCTCCTCGACGGCTATGGCCAGACGAAGTGGGTGGCCGAGACGCTGGTCTACGAGGCTGGACGGCGTGGCATCCCAGTCAAGGTGTACCGACCGGGCACCATCAGCGGCCACAGCGTCACTGGGTCGACCAACACCTACGATCTGCTAAACGCCATCATCGTCGAGTCTCTCCATCTTGGCTTCGCCCCCGAGGTCGACGGCTGGCTCGCGGAGATGACGCCGGTGGACTTTGTCAGCAAGGCCATCATCGCGCTCGCCAACCACACCGACACCAAGCAGCGGCTCTACCACCTCGGAGACCCTAACCCGGTCACGGCAAACGAAGTCTTTGAGAGTCTCGATGCGCTGGGATACCCGACGAAGAAGCTCCCCTGGGAGGAGTGGGTTGCGCTCTGGGGCGAGAAGCGCGGATCACGAGCAGGCGATGATGATCCGTTCACCGTGGACATCCTCCGCGGTGGTATGCCCACGGTCGATACGCTGCAGTGCGTTACCGTCCTCAAGGATGGGCTTACCCAGCCAGCGCTGGACATGTACGGCCTGGAGCGGCCCAAGATTGACGCAACGCTGTGGGAGACGTATGCCCGGCACTTTTACGCCAGAGGCTGGCTCCCACGCCCGCCGCGCCGCCTCAGGGTCAACGGCAACGGCAACGGCAACGGCATCCACGCGCAGGCCAGGAAGGGTCGTCTGGCTGGAAAAGTCGCCGTCGTGACCGGCGCCTCCTCGGGCATGGGCGCCGCCGTGGCGGCCAAGCTCGCGGCCGAGGGCGCCCACGTCGCGCTCGCAGCCCGCCGCAAGGACGCCCTGGAGGGCGTCAAGGCCAAGCTCGCGGGCAGCAGCGGCAAGATCCTGGCGGTGCCGACGGACGTGGCGAGCGCGGCGCAGGTGCAGGCGCTCATGCAGACGGTGGCGGAGCAGCTGGGCGACATCGACATGCTGGTCATCTGTGCCGGCGTCATGTACTTCACCATAATGGCCAACACGCAGACGGACGAGTGGGAGCGCACCGTCGACATCAACTGCAAGGGCCTGCTGCACTGCCTGGCGTCGACGGTGCCGGGCTTCCTGAAGCGCGGCAGCGGGCACATCGTGGCCGTCACGTCGGACGCCGGGCGCAAGGTGTTCCCCGGGCTGGGCGTGTACTCGGGGAGCAAGTTCTTCGTCGAGGCGACGCTGCAGGCGCTGCGGCTGGAGACGGCGAACTCGGGGCTGCGCGTCACGGCGGTGCAGCCGGGGAACGTGGACACGGGGCTGCTGGACCTGTCGACGGACGCGGAGGCGCTCAAGAAGTACGGGGAGCCGACGGGGGCCAAGGTGCTGCGCGCGGAGGACGTGGCCGGGGCGATTATGTTTGCGCTGCTGCAGCCGGAGCATGTGGCTGTGAATGAGGTGCTCATTGAGCCGCGCGAGGAGCCGATTTAAGCTTCGGGGCATCGACGTTGTGAATTTGGCTGCTATACCGCTGCTGGGTCTGGGTTTGGGTATTGGGTTGTTTGGGTAGTGTGAACGGATTCAACACGTTTGCGAGAGATGGGTTATGGGATACTACGAGGGTGGAAACGATGGTTAATGCTGAGATTAGTGTAGTGCATAGCACTTGACTTGACACATGGTTCCTGTTTATGGGCTTAGTTGTGCTTGTGGGAGACGGAGGTGAGGATTCCGTTTCTTGGCAGAGGGTTGAGGCCGAACCGGTCCAGCAGTCAGTCCATCAGTCCATCAGTCCAGACTCCATCATCCCCGTCATTGAGCCACATGCGACAAGTTACATCGTGGAATCGCACTTTGGCTCGCTTCTAGACGATTCACGAAACCTCGGGATCATTCCATCAACCATCCATACTTCTCCGCGCCTTCTCCTGACGCCTCCTCTTCTCACCCTCTTTGTCTTTCCAGCCGCGGGCTTTGCTTGACAAACCCGTTGGCAACTGCGACTTACACGGCAGATGCCAAATCATTGCTTGTCTCTACTGCCCTTTCCTCCAGCACGCGCCTGGACCCTAAAGACCCTTGCGTTAGCCTTGGCTCTGCCACATTCTTTCTCGACTCCTGTCTTAATCAACCGGTCTTGATCAACCGCATCTCTCATCCTTCGCAGCATCCATTGTCCCCTCGCATATAGGATGCCCCCCCTGTGGTCGACGGCCGCGGGCGTCGCCGCGCTGCTGTGGTGGGCTGGCTCTGCGGCTGCCGACGTTGGCATCTTCTCCGACATCGACGGCTTCACGGCCTACGCCGACTCGCACGGCGGCTTCCCCAGCCAGACGTTCCGCTCGTCGGACATCGTCGCGCCCGTCTTCCAGGTCAACTCGTGGGACCGCGCCGACGCCGACGCCGCGCCGTACCTCTTCCTCGGCACCGTCTACGGCCGGATGAGGGCGGGCCCCATGATCTTGGACGCGCGCGACCTGAGCCTCGTCTACGCCGACCAGCGCTACGACAACGCGTACTGCGCCAACGTGCAGGTCGTCAGCGGCACGCGGTACATGGCCTTTTGGGAGGGTGTGCACCACCGCGGCCACGCGAGCGGGCACTGCCTCGTCTACGACGAAGGCTACCGCCTCACGTACAACGTCACGGCGCAGGGCTTGCACGGCGGTGCGCTGGCGGACATGCACGAGATGGTGTTTACGCCCGACGAGACCATCATCTTCTCGACGTACTTTAACATTCCGTACAACTGCAGCTCGGTTGGGGGCCCCGACGAGGCGCTTCTCATGGACAGCGGCTTTCAGGAGGTGGACCCCGAGACCAACAAGGTGCTGTTTGAGTGGAATGCCTCGGACTACTTTGACATTGCCGACTCGTTTGCCAGGTACGACGAGGCGTACGGCGTGTCCCCCGACTCGGGCTTTGACTTTTTCCACATCAACTCGATTGAGAAGGTGGGCAGCATCACGGACGCCATGAGTTTCGCGACTGACAGTCCGCCAGACGGTAGATGGCAACTACCTGATATCGAGCCGCCACCTGTCGGTCCTTGCTCTCGTCGACGGCAAAGACGGACATCCCATCTGGACCCTCGGCGGCAAGAGGAACCAGTTCGAGGACCTCAGCAATGGGACAGCCACCAACTTTGGCTGGCAGCACGACGCCCGCTTCTACCACAACCAGAGCCACATCACCGTGTTCGACAACCACGGCGAGGCCACCGGACACTGCGAGGGCAAGTGCGAGAGCCGTGGCTTGCATCTCGAGATTGATACCGTCAACATGACGGCCCGCGTGGTCCACGAGTACTTTCACCCCGAGAGCATCAACTCTGGAGCCATGGGAGGCTTGCAGCAGCTCGAGAGCGGCAATGTCATGATTGGCTGGGGCCACAGCCCGGGTTTTGTCGAGTACAGGAGCGAAGGAACGCCAGTCATGGATATCCAGCGAGGCAAGATTGGCGGCGAGGCCCTCGCCGACATGTTTGCCTACCGCGTCTACAAGCACCAGTGGCAGGGGAAGCCCGCCTGGCCCCCGAGCGTGGCTGTCGATGCCCCAAACAGGACGACATCGAACGCAACCGTCTATGTTTCATGGAACGGGGCTACCGACGTCAAGTCCTGGGCAATTGCTAGTTCACCCCTTGCACCTTGGTACCCTTGAGCGTGGCATGGCTAACGCAGCACAGCTCGCCGCGGACAACGCCACCGAGATCAACGACGACAAGAGCCTCATCGCCGAAGCCCCCCGAAGAGGCTTCGAAACCGCCATCCACCTCGGCGCCGACGTCACCCGCCGCTACGTTGGCGCCGCGGCCCTCGCCGCTGACGGCGCCGTCCTCGGCACGACGCATGTCATCGACATGGAAAGCGGCCTGCCCGTCATCACGGCCAGCGACATGACCAGCATCCGCGCGCCGCCCAAGGCGAGGCTCGGCGCCGCGGGCATCCAAATGGGCGGCGCCATCTTTGCGCTCGCCGCCGTCGTGTACACGGCCAGCTACCTGCGGAAGCGTAAGACGCGGCGCGACGCCGAGAGGGCCGTGTACACTAAAATTGGCATGGCCGACTGAAGAGGACTGACTGTACGACTGTCTTTGGGAACCTGCGATGAGGTCCGTGGTCCTGGTTTCTCGGGCTTCGTCTAACGAATCAGTGTTGGGGCGTGTTTACTGCATGCCATGGCGTCGTCTGGGGTTTCTCTTTACGTGTATGTATATGCACATGTCCAGTCATGCGAACGCGTGCGAGTAGATACGGCATCGCAGGCTGGACTTACCTATCATAGCGGCTGCTGAATTGCGCCATGTATGTGTGTTCCGGTCCCAACGCCTGTTCCTTGCCTCTAGGTGCGCGCTCGTACATAGCCTCTCCCCATGCCTTCTCGTAGCCTTGAAGTGCCCGCTTGAACATCGCTTCCGCGTCGCTCAGCCGGTGCTGGCCTGCGTAGAAATGGCCTAAATTGTTGAAGGCATCAAGTGTCAAAGTGTGTTCCGATCCCCATAATTCGTCGCACACTTGAACTGCTCGCCCGTACATCGCCTTCGGGTCTGCCGCCGACCGAACATTGTCAACAGCATTCGCAGCCTTGTCTTCAAGGCCCTGAACGCCGGCGATATTGGATACGATAGGTTAGTCTATGGGTAGGCTAGTAGAATTCTAGAACCGAAAGCTTACTCGACACCGACATCAGAACCTTTGCAGATCTTTTCCAGTCCGTCACTTAGAACGGCCAAAGTAACGGTAGATTGAGGAGTAGAAGAGAGATTGTTAGACTGGCGGCTGGATGGGCGCCTGACAAGACATGACCAGAACGTAAAAAGCATAATTGCTCAGAATGTGTCCAATTGAATGGATGAAGGGTCCGGAATACGCTTAACCGGACGATGAGGGTTCGGGCGCTGAAGATCTCCAGCATCGAGTTTTTCCTTTCGCAATGGCCAATCGAGATATGCAGTTCATACGAGGAAAGGCCGAGAGCATCAAGTCAGGTCCCGCAGACTAGACGCGTTTTCTGTCATTGAAGCACCCGGTGTAGTTGGTAGGGTTCTGTGCAATTGATCCTGTGGAATTGATCGCGTTCTGGGGAATTGGTAATACGCAGTGCGCGCCATCGGGTAGCATTGTTCTCACCGACTCATGCCTTGCGGTACGATCGCCAAGAGGGCTGCAGAGTTTCGGGAACTCGGCGATCTTCCATCTCTTGTCGGCTCGAGGCGCCGTGATGCGCACCGTTCCGCTCAACGCAGAGGACGTACCGCTGAGCCAACAGGCTGATGGCCACGATGCCAGGGCCAGTGGCGACCACCGTGCAAGGATTAGTCTAAACATGGATGAAAAGCTGGCACAAAAGATGGCTAGTCGGGCCTTAAAGACCGGCTATACACAACCATCAGGCGGCATGATATTTAACCCGAACTTCCTCCCAAGTTCAAATATCAGCGGACCGGCACCATCCCTAGTTACGGCCTCGGATCGGCGGGCGGGTAATATGGTACATCCACGGATATATATTGCAAGCATGCTATAATATGCTGGTAGTTTCACTTACAGACTATTTGCGTCTCGGGATTTATCTGTTGAGATTTAATTTTACAGATTTTTCCGGCATTTTGATGTCGTGACGCAACTCTGCCGCGTAACCTTCCACTAGTACAACAGCGATCAAAGCACTGTTCAAACACATCACCAGAAGCCTCAATTAGCTAGGCTAGAGGCCTCCCTCATCCGCCTATATAAGTAAGACTGTAATTTCCTTCTTTGTTAGAAAATCAAGCGATCTGTGGACCCTCTTCATTGTGCCGTGCAACACGGCGTGGTCTGGGCCTAGTATTAATGTTGAAGTTCCCGTCCATGACGTCGTATTGCCTTTTAAACATGAGCCTGCTTTTTTTTATGAGTTGGAATATGGGTTTACCAACCTTGAAATTTCCAAGATCTTTCCTACGGCCACGGCGTACTCGTTGGGGTGGTGACTCGGTAGGTTTTGAATGCTTCGTGCGACTCGCCCCGTCCAGTACGGAAACCATCGCCATGAGAAGACACCCCACTTCTTCAAGGATTCGTACTCAGGACTGCCATTCCTGGATTCACCGCGTTGAACCTCAGGCGGGTCTTCAGTTGAGAAGAGAGTGTCCAGGGGTGGGGCAGCGCTGCCTTCATGCTGCTGAAGGACAATTTCTTTGCCAACATGTAGCCAGATCGGAGAGCCGGTGTGTCGATAATCTCTCTGTACGACATGCCACTTGGGATTGCTGGGGCTGATCCTTGTGGGAATGAGCTCTGTGTACTTGTCCGGTATCGTGGGAATCGGGTCAGAGTCGTTCACTAGCCGGTAACAATTGATTCCAGCAGCCTGAAAGTTGGCATGGAGGCCTTCATTCCCAACCCTCGGTGAGCCAATGGTAACGCAGCGAATGGCGGCGGATGGAAAGCGTTGACGGCACCATAAGGCGCACAGTGTTGCCAACGCGCCGCCGAGGCTGTGTCCGCATACGTCAATCTTGGACAACTTCCCACCGGCCACGCCCTTCTGGAGGTTTTGAATGCATTTCAACAACCTATCGTTATGAAGAAGGCTGTTGAAAGCGAGTAAAAAACCCTCGTGTACGAGGGTCTGTGAGAGGTCCAGATGGGAAGGAGGCCGCAGTGGCTCTTCCGGTTCTTCCCATACGAGTGCCGTGCTTCCGTAACATAAATCCGTATAGGTGTTGCTCCAAAAGCCTCTCCACCTCTCCAAGTCCGTTAAGGTGTCCAGCGTCATCGGTAGGTCGGTTCCTCGAAATACAAGCACCAAGGTGTCGTGGTCGCGGATACCCAAGTGCACACTCGTGTTCGAAGTTATGTTGGATACCAGCCCTTCTGTAGACTTCCAAACCGGGGTCACAATTTGAAGATACCGACATTCTACAGGTGCGCCAGTCAGTTCTGTAGCCATTCGGAATGCGACGCCGTTGCTGTTCTTGTAAGCCAACTCGGAGTACCCAACGAGGTGCTTGATGCTGTCAAGCTCCGAAACGTGTACCATGGTGAGCGAAGGAGCGAGATGTCTTGACTCAAAAATGGGCGGGTTATTCAACCTTGGCCGATGCCATAGAAGGGACCCTCGGCCACTGTGATCAAAGAGTTGATGTCTCATATATAGGCCAAAGGCTGAAGTTTAATCCAAAGCTAATGTCAAATTTTATGCTGTCCAGTATCACATGAAAGCAGTTCGATGCCCTAGCTCAAGCCACACTACTGCACCGTTGGTTCACCGACGGGAACGGAGATCGACGCTGCTGAGTGGTTCTTTCGGAAAACCAATGTCCTCACAGACTTCAAGCCCCAATTCCAATCAGCCGGCCAGAATGCGACAAGCAAGTGCACCCGCAATAAGGCAAGGATTCTCAGGAAATTAGGGCACATGTGACAACCAGTGCTAGCTGATCCAAACAGGCTGCTTCGTGGTCGACTAGAATCCTACGGACAACTACGGTCCACCACCACTACCGCGGGGATTAGAAAACAGGGACAAGGAGGTAGCGCACCTGCTGCTCGTAGTAAAGAAGCTTGCGGAGGATCAGGATGGGTTTGAACATTAGGCGAAGGGCAAGGACACAATCACAAGTGTCTAGTTGCCATGGAGCTCCCGGACAAGGGGCCTTGGTGAAGTCGGGCCGTTATGATTGTACCGGGTTTGCTGTTGTCAGCCCAACGCAGCCGGCGTGGGCAGTGGCCCGTGGCGTCTTAACATATGCGATGGAATGTGGCTGAAACCTTGGTCGCGCCAAACGGTAATACCGATGCAACCGCGACTTCTCTTGCCACAGTCGTACTGTGATGCTGTCATTTTGAGGACGAAGAAGTGGTCTTAATGTCGTGTTGTGGCTAAGTCAGCAGAAAGCAGTTGGCGACAAGGTCTAGCTCCGGGAGATCTCTCAGCGGCGAGACCCATGCTGCCTGGATTGGCGTTGTCGAAGAGAATTTGGGGTGGATTATGTTGGGTAATCCGGCGATCGTAGGATTCGAAAGCGTTCCGACACCGCCCCGCCCCTGCCGAGGCCGTCTCTATGGGCTGAATGGTCAGTAGAAAGGAAGCATCGCCGTTGAGCTTCTTAAGCCTTGAACTCAACTCTTGCTGCCTAATATGGGGGGGAGATGAGACTAAGAAGGTTCATTACCTGAGACTGAAGACATATCTAGTCATCCTGCTAATGTTTGCTTGACAAAGATGTCATGGCATGTCAACAAGACGCACCTTGGGAATGTGCTGGCAAAAAGAATTGGTAGAGCGGAGTTGATGGCTGCGGATGTCGTGCATTCGGTTTCCAGAACACCTACATTTCTGCATGTACGTAAATTCTGCATGTACGTAAATTCTGCATGTACGTACGTTGCTGTTGATCTACTATAATAACGCCAGAATCGCAGGCACGACAGAGGCCGTCTCGGCGTTCATCTACCAACAAATCGCAATAATCCAACAAAGGGGTATCCTGAAGGCATACATCATCGCTATCCAAACACGGAGTCGTAGCACGCCGCCCTACACGTCATCCAACGCCATGCCGTATTCATCATACTCCATGACGGCCTCGAGGGCCGCCACGCTCTCGTCCTCGCGCGACATGCCGCGCTGCGCGCCGCGCAGGGTGATGAACCTCTTGTCCGGGCGGAGGGAGGCGTACATCTCGGGCTGGACAACGGCCGGCCACGTCTCGCCCTCGACGCGCGTCATCTTGGACTTTAGGATGCAGAGCTGGCGCCCGGCCATGAGCCAGGCGAACTTGGGCGCGGTTGCGTGTTTGAGCTTGAAGGTTGCCGAGGCCTTGAGGAGGGCCCATTGGCTGGACTGTGCGTCCTCGCTCCATTCCTCCATGAGCATCTGCACGGGCTCCAGGGATTGGACCTTTTCAGAGGGCATGATGTCGAGCCACATCTGGTATATCTCCTTGACCTCGGTCACGTAGTCGCTCTCGCCGTCCTTGACCCGCTTCATTCTCACCCTCCACGTCGCTGCCACTGCCTCAATGTCCTTGCAGAGCTGCCTCAACAGCTCTTTCCACATCTCAGACGTCTTGGCTTTTTTCTCGACTTCATTGTACATTTTAGTAAGATCCCGGTCGAACCACTGCCCGCCGCTGCCCTTGATCGCTTGGTCAAAGTCTGTCAGAGCGCGTTCGATGACGGGGCCGGCCACGTCAAACTTTAAGAAGTCCAGAATATGGCGTTCGCCCTTGTTGGGACGGATGGATGGCCTCGGATTGTCGTAATCCGGGTCGTCCAAGGTGGAGGGTGCCTTGATATGTTCCTTGAGCAGCCTCTTCCAATCATCTCTCGTGAAAATGATGCCTTGTTTGCTCTGATCAACAAGGTAGCCGACGAGCTTGCTTAGTATTACAGCCGCCTCATTGTCGACGGCGTTTAGGCAGTAGCACAGCTTCTCCTTGTATTTGGTGCAAACCCCAAGCAGCGATGGCGCCATGTTGAAGGTGAATGCTGTATGCACGAACTTAGCGCACATGTCATCGACATTCGTCTCCTGGGTGCGAAGGCCCTGAAACGTCAGGTCCAGCTTGCTCAAATACCCTTCCTTGAAGAGGTCCAGGCACTGTGGAACTGCCGCGTTCTGAAAGTTGTCCACAATCCTGCGGTCCCAGCATAACCAAGCAATGTCGCCGTCGTAGTCACCGCCAGAGAGCTTGTCGGCAAGGGGGACTTTTCCCTTGGTAGAAAAGACTATGACGTCTTTCAGCTTGCGAAGCCTCGGGTGTGACACCACGCGCACCTTTTGGATGTCGCTCGGTAGGTGAGCGGGGGACCTCGCAACGAGAATATCCATGTTTTCCAACAAGGTGTCGCAAAATCCCTCGACTTGGAACCTGGACGAAAAGGAGGCGTGCACCTCGCCCTCATTCAGCGTCCCAGTAAAATCAGCAACCATGAACATATTTGCCGACTGCGGAATCCTGACGTGCGACTTCAGCCTCAACTGGTCGGCCCTTTTCGTTGCCAAATCCCAGCAGCAGTCTTGAATGTATTTGAGCTTCTGCTGATCAAAGCCCGAATCCAGCAGATAGGCAACGGCATCTTCGTCCGAATTCGGCAACCCGGCGAGAAACGGAACGTACCCATGAAAAATGTTTCCGCCCCTTGACTGCCCGGTTTGCTGCAACCACAGCCGCATATCGGCAGGGTGGCCCAAGGAAGCCTTTTGAGCATCGAGATCCGCCAGCAGGTTGTTGGCCAGGTGTTCAGCTATCGTTTGCCGCATGGCCGCGGGATCCACCGCTTGTGCCTCAAGCACAGGTATGAATTGTTGGTTCAGGGCTGCCGACCTGATGTCGCGCGGCCAATCCTTCACCTCAAAGGTCCTGTGATGAGCATCCTGGAAGTCACAGTCCCATTTCCTCTGGGATGGGTACGTTTCAATCCAGACATCGCATTCCAGGCCATCGTCATCGACGTCGATGAGCCAGATGCCTTTTGCGCTTCCTAGCCGGCCTTGGAAAGCAGCAGGGGTTTGGTCAAGCCCCAGACACTCGGAAATCTTTCGTGCCAAGCTGCGAGACATGCGGCCGATGCCGTCGTTCATCACACTGTACATCCCGAGGTCTTTTGCTCGGTGGCGGATCTGGCTTCGTTCCAACACGACAGTTGAGAGAGTTCGTGTTAGGCCTGGACGTCATCATTAGCAGGCATATACAACGCGGACGCATGGCATTTCTAGGCAGCCAACTCACTGAGAGCAGTACGAGAAAACAGCTTCATCACCGGCTGGGCGGCGTTGTGTTGAATGCCGATCGCCCACTCTAGCAGCCCACTGAGTTTCAGCTTTGTGCGAGTGCCCGGTTTCAAGGCTTGTTCCGGTGGCGGGATGCCGCCACGAGTATAGGGCATCCGGAAATTGTTGCCGTCGGATGCGAACAAGTAAACCCGCTCCTGGTACAGGTGCTTTGGGCCTCCGCTTGACTGTATTGTTTTCTTGAACTTCCGGGTGAAGTACGGCACCCAAAATCGCCCCAGAAAGTAGTGAGGCTTGTCTGTGAGCCACCGGATGATTTTGTCGGCATAATTCTCCACATCCTTCACGGATGCCGGCTGGTCCTGGGACGACGTCGGTGAGGGCATGGCTATTTCAATAAATCTGTCCGCCCCGAAACGACGATTCAAACGATGGCTCAGCTCCAGTTTCAGGGGGCTTAGGCGAAGCTCGAATAACGGCCCCGTGTCGTCGCATCGATACACCAATTCTGCCGATAGAGTAACCGCCTTGGTTGGGGACTGAAAACTGTCCAAGGCCAGCGCCCAAGCTTGGGGCTCACTCTTATGGGGTAAGCCTTTGCCCAAGAAGGGACCATGGTTTGCGAACATTCCTCTCAACTTGGACTGATCGTGCCACGATTCGCTTGGCTCGTAGGTAAGCCCCCAGTCGGAGTGTTCCACGCCGCAATGCTGAGCAATTCGTGTCACCTCCCAAATGACAGCCAAAGGAGCCTCGTTGAGGCCATGAATGGGGAGCCTTGCTGCTATAGCATTAGTACATGAATGAGGCTTTGAGATGGGTCAGCCAGGTAACTTACGCCAAATGTTCTTCAGCCTCTGCTCAAGCGCTTGCGTTGCAGCTTTTGTGTGCGGCGGGGATATCTCTGTTGCCAGGCCAAGATCGGCGCTCGTGTCGAGCATGGAGAAGCTCTCATCGAGGGCCTGGTGCTCCTGGGAGCATAGTGGATATTGATCTTGGCTCGCGCTTCCTGAAAAGCTCGTGTGGCTGCTGGACGGTCCACCATCATCAATCGAAGAAAACACTCTTGACGCAAACGACGCTCGGGTTGAGCTTGTGGATCGGACCGTGCTTGAGCTCCGTGTGAAATACGACATGATGGTCGACCCGAAGCGTTGGCAACCTGTTGCCGGCGATGGGAGCTCAGGCTGACCGTTGCCGCTGGAACGAACTGGGATGGAGTCGACTGCGTCGTCTTGACATAAGTCCTGATTTCCGGATCGGCTCCTAGGCCGCTTGGCCAGGGGGTCGGAAAACTCATCTGACGGCCTTTTTGCCGACTTCGGTCGAGACGGAAGGGGAGGCTCGGCGAGATTGCGCAGCAGGCATTCTTGGAGGGCAGCCCGATCCGCGGCGGAAATGCCGAAACCGAGATCAGCAGCACCAGGACGCGACGACTCTGAGTGACGCAACAATTGTTGAGACTCGGTGCGGAATCGCCCGAGACAGCTCGACAATCGCTTGCCCCGCTGAAAATGCAGGACACGGAGCTTGTGATATATGGCGTCAACTCGCCGCTCCTCCTCGGTGTGCAGCGCCTGCCTGTGCGTGCTCGGCGACAGAAGGGGGCCGGGGCACTGGATCCCCAAGCCGTAGTCGGCATTCAGCGAGCCGATGATGTGCTTCAATCCGTCTTCTGTAGGTATCGGAGGCATTGGGGCAGCGGCCAGACACCGGGAGGGGAGCTCCGGATGACAGCGGCAGGAGAAGAAGCAAGGTTCAGCCGTGCTTCGGCGAAGAGCCCAGACACGACTGCACCAACGGGACGTGCTTGGCGATGCGGAGGACGGGAGCTGCCGGAGCTAGAGTCGCGTTTAATGCGGTAGTTGGCCACTATGAAGGGGCAGAGGAGGGAGACGCGACCGCACGTGACCAGCGGGCTGCCCCTAGCTCTCCCCATTTGCACTGTACCCCGAGGCGCACTTCCGGGCTCCGCACCGTGCGAGCCACCCCCGCAGCCCGGCCGTTGGAATAATCCGGTGCACTCTCCGCCTCCGCCGTCGACTCCACCTCCCACCATGGAGATTCTCGGTGTTCGGTGTTGATGAAGCCAGCAACTCTGTCCAGGCGACCAGCCGTTTCACCAACACGGCCTTGTCCTCTGCTGCCGTTGGCCCAAATCGTAATCGTGCTCCCAGCCCCCGGGGCGATTTAGCTCGACCATGGCCGAGGATCCCGAGCCCCAGGAGCTGGTGCCCGTGGTGGACGAGCTCACACCAGAGGAGGCAAGCCGCATCATACACTCTCATCGCAAGGTCCGCTATGGTAAGGCCATCTTCACCACGCTATTCCCTCATCTCACAGCAGCGCCTTCTACCGGGTGCGCCGTCCAGAACGAGGCCATGCGCTGCTAACCCGCTGCTCCAGGAACCGCCTGTTGGCCCTGCCGCCAGCGCAAGGTAAAGTGCGACAACAAGCAGCCGTGTGAGAATTGCGTCAAGAGAGAGCACCCGCAGCTGTGCTCGTACAAGCCCAACCGCTCCAGCGCCAACAAGCACGCGCCTGCGCTCGCACAGAATGGCTACAGCCGCAAGCGAGCCCGCTCGGTCTCTCACGGCCGGGATGAGAGCGTCAAGACCGAGCGCCAGCACAGCTGGCCACGGACCATGGGTGCGTTGCTTGATTCACCAGACACCTGCATGCCGGGACGACGACTCACAGCAGCGGCAGCCAACCTAGACGAGACTGAGTCCGTGGGCGACCGCTACCTCGGACAAAACAGCATCCCGGCTTTACTCCGAGAGCAGTCGTCACCCAATGACAAAAGTGACAGCGTCGACATCCGTTACGACATGCGGTCCATCCTCGGCTTGGACACCTCGGCGCCGTTTCCTCTCATGTCGTCGCAGCACTTGCGCAAGCTGGCTCAGGACATCTCGGCAGAGTTGCCCTCTGACAGAGAGGTCGTCAAGTGAGTGCCCCAAGGTTCATCCATGCATGATGCAGTGACCGACCGTCCAGGCTGTTCCGCACCTACAAGGAAATCCCGCAGCCGTTTTGGGGATTCGTCTATGACATGGATGACCTCGAGTCCAAGTTGATGGTATATCTCGAGGACCGCTCTCGCAACGCATCCAGCACCGTCAGGTCATCCAGGCCAGTCACGGCGTCGTGGCTCGCCATTCTCTTTGCTGTCCTGGCCGTTGGCTCTCAGTACCATGAGAGCCCTTACCACATCCGCACCAGAGACTCTCAAAAGTACATTCAGATATCATTTCATTTTCTGAGGATGGGCAACTTTCTGCTCAGGTGCGCGGCTCCCTTCCTCAGCCGCAACTCCACGTAACTGACGTATCCTAGGCCATCCTTTGACTCGATTCAAGCTCTTATGCTTACTAGCTTCGTCCTTCTCAACGACATGAAGGCGGAGGCGTCATGGGCGCTGACGGGACTGACGTGCCGCCTTGCACAATCTTTGGGCCTGCATCGGCCAAGCCATTACGACGGCCGCGAGAGCGCGTCGCCTGATGTCAAAACCAAGGAAATGATTCAGCGAAAGCTCTGGTGGACCTGCGTCTGGCACGACACCCTGACTTCGCTGTCGTTTGACAGGTAATGACGCCTCTTTGCCCAGGCTTGTGCTCTTCTGACGAGCACGTTTTAGGTGTCCCATGACAAGTTTCCCGAGTTGTGCCATCCCTGTAAGCTCGGATTTGCCGACTGGCAACTATACTTATCTGGAGATGATGTACCATCTCATCGAGATCATTTCGCGCCGACTAAACCCCGATGTGAACACGACCTCGTCATACAGTCAAATCGTCGACAATTGCGAAGCCGTGGAGGCCCTCCGATCCCGTGCGCGTGCGCACATGATGGACAAGGAAATGTGCAAGACGGCCCTGGATCGTCTCCAGTACTATGCCATCCGTCTGCACACTTCCTTTGTCATATCTGTCGCCTGCCGCCCGGCGCTCAAGAGAGACTGCGAGTTTGACCCGCAACAGAAGAAGGAACTGGCCGACAGGTGCAAGGATAACTTGACAGAGACGGTGCGCATGTTTCTGGCGATGCACCAACTATCGGTCATTCCGACGAGAAGCTGGGCCTTTACCTACCACGGCCTCTCCTCCGCCCTGTTGCTCGGCATCCTCTGCGAGACCAAGACAGATCCCGAGATACGACAGCTACAGGGAGACCTGATTGCAGCCTTGTCCGCCACGGCAGCCAAGGAGGCGAGCTCGCCTGAACCGCACGTCCCCATAACCGACAAGGATATCGAGCTGTCTGGTCCGCTCTGGAGAGCACTCACCGCACTAAGGAACATATACGACCACGGGAGTGTGGTGGGCTCAAATTTAAGGAGAGAGGGAGAGTCGTCCGCCAGCGGGAGTGGAAGCAGAACGCCGCTGGCTCCTTTTGGCAGCCAACTGTCGACAACGTCGACCCTCCAGCTCCGCAGCGCCCAATCCGGCGGCGATCCTCGAGAGGACGCGGCCTTGGCCATGGCCGAGTTGCAAAACGGCTCGTCGCTGCAGAACTTTGCAGGGTTGGTCGCTGGCCGTACCGTCATTGCCGCTCATACTAACCATTGCCCAGAATCCCATATACGCAGCCTATCCCGGCAAATATGGGCTTGGACGGCAGTATGCCCGCTCTCAGCGTTGACCATACGCAGTACATGGCGCCCATGGACCTGTACGATTCCATCTGGGGAGGTGAGTCCTGGCCCTTGCTGTTTCAACGGTTCCAGGCTGACGTGAAAAGAATCGCCCGATCCCTTCAACTCGGGGGGCATGGACAATATGAACTTTGACTTTTTGGCTCAGCCGCCTCCAGGGCAGCCGCAGCAGCAGTTTTACTTTTGAGCGCCCCATGTGAACAGGAAAACCGGCAGGATCTGTATGTTGTATTTGGGATTGCGTTTTCAGCGCCGGTGCAACGGGGATACTTGGGATTGATGCAATGGATGGGATAGGGTGTTTGGAATATCTCGGAGGAGCATGGGAAAGGCAATATTGGCGGGTCACAGGAGTTGCTCCATTTGTACGTTGCTGAATGGGATCTCACCACTTGATGCACACGGACTTGGCAGCGTTGAAGTCGTCAGGGCTCTGTTTGATCATCCAGCCGCCCGCAGGCGTTCAGGTCGCGGCAGGCACGCAAGACCAGAGGTTACACGCCCGAGGGCGATTAAACCGTCCGTCAGGGGCCGTTCGCGACGTCAAGGCTCATCATCCGACTTTAGCCGCCGCGCGCATGCTCGTCATCCTCGTGGACGAGGGTCGAGTAGCCAGGGCCAACCACCCCGTGGCGAACCTGAATTCTTTTTTATTTTTTCCCTCCTTTTGTCTATGCCTCTGCTTTACTTCTTCCGCCGTGAGGTGCTCGAGACAATCTTCTTCTTGAGGTGTTTCGGCATCTTGTCCTTGCGCTTCTCGCGCTTGGCCTCCTTGACGGCCTGCTTGTGTAGCTGCGATGCAGTGTTAGTCCCTCGTCGGTGAACAGGGGGCAGTGCGGACGCCGGACGTACCTTTTTCTCGTCCTTGTCTTCGAAGCGGCGGCCGCGCGGCGTGCCTTTTTCGAAGCGGCTTTCGTCCCCGGAGCCCTCGTCGCCGGACAGCTCGGCGCCGGAGTCGGAGTCGGAGTCGGAGGAGCTCTTCTCGTCGCCGTCCTGGCGCTTGGGGGCGACGACCTGGTCGGCGAGGAGGTTGCTGTAGACGAGCTCGCCGCCCTCGCCCTTGCCGAGCCGCTGGGCGTCCTTTTCCATGTCGTAGACCTGCTCCAGCGTCTGCGGGATGTACTGGTTGCGGAAGACCTCGTTGTCGACCTCGAGCTCGGCGGCCTCGTCCTCGTCGGCGGCGGCGTGGCGCGACCCGTAGAGCAGCTCGACGGCGGCGGCCATGGCGGGCCCCTCGACGGACCCCGTGGGCGCCGTGATGAAGTCGAAGATGGCGCGGTCGGGCAGCGTGTCGACGCCCTTGCGGCGGAAGAAGTCGCCGGCGTTCTTGATGTCCATGCGCAGGAACTCGAGGGAGCGCGGGTGGTCGGGCTCGACGCTCTGCGACACGTCGATGATGTACAGCGTGCCCCTGTCGTAGAGGATGTTGTACTCGCTCAGGTCGGCGTGCACCAGGCGGCAGACCTGGTACATCCTGCGCATCAGCCCGAGCAGCTGCACGTACAGGTCCCGCCAGCGCCGGTCCGCGTCGTCGCCGTCGATGGTGGCGTCGCGCAGGCGCGGGTAGGCCCAGCCCTTGCGGTCGCCGAGGAAGCCCATGACGAGGACGTGCAGCTTCAGGCTGATGGGCTCGGGGCAGGGGATGCCGGCGGCGTGGATGCGGCGCAGGTTGCGGAACTCCTTCTCGGCCCACAGCTTGACCATCTTGCGGCTGTTGCCCTTGTCGAAGCCGCCCTTGAAGCGGTGCTCGCCGGTGATGTAGCGCTCGCGGTCCTTGAAGACGAGGATGGCCGTCTTGTAGACCTTGATGGCGCGCTGGACGGTGCCGCCGGAGCGGTCGTCGTGCAGGACGGCGCCGTAGACGTTGGCCTCCTTGCCGGTGCTGATGGCGCCGTGGACTTCGCTGACGCTGCCGCGGTTGATCATCTGCAGCAGGATCATGCGCGTGCGCTGGTCGAGCACCTGCTCGCTGGTGGCGCGGTCGGCCTTGTCCTTGTCCCTGTCGTCGTCCTGCTTGACGCTGTCGAGTCGGATCTTGGCGGCGTGCTTGGAGAGGGCCGACACCTGGTCGTCGACGCTGGCGAAGGTGTTGGCCTTGGGCTTCTGCTGGTTCGACCGGGGCGCGGCGCCGCCGCTGTCGTGGAGCTGCCGCTGGCGGTTGTACGACTTTGTGAGGTCCCCGGCGTCGCCGCTCCATTCGTCGTCGGCCAATTCATCGTCCTCGTCCCCGTCGAAGATGTCGTCGAGGTCGTCCTCGTCGTCGTGCTGGTCGGGATGCGGGGCGCCCCTGGGCATGCGCACCTCGGGCGGCACCTCTTGCGTCCGCTCGTAGCCCTGGTTGGGCGTGTATGTGTATGGCGGCTGGTGCGGCGCAGCCGGCGAGGTCGCTGGTGCGTTTGGATCCGCCATCTTGTGCCGTGAGAGCGAGCGAATGCTTGGTTAGCCGTCAAGGTTGTGAAGTTTTCCGCAGCTCTTTTGATGTTGCCGACGCCCCGCGACCTATCTTATCTCGCTGGTGGGGTTAATTTAGTGTCTCACAGGGGCAAATTTAGTCCATACCTTCATTAGGCTGGGCTGTCATGCAACAACAAAACACCAACGCATCATTATCGTGAGAAGCCAGTCAGGCTCTACTCATCAGGCCCATCGAGGACTCACTCACGCTGAGTCTTGACGATTCGACGTGCACGAGTGACTCCACTTCAGATCTCGGACTTGCCCGTAGTCCGGGGACATTCCCGAGGCTGGGTCCCGCGGCCGGGTGACGCACGGATTCCATGTGGAGTTTGGCAAACGACGAACACTGAGCCGGCAGGTTTCGAGGCCTCGCAAGACTTCAGGCTTATTGCGGACTGCGTAAGCTGTCTTTGACCACATCCCTCGGTGTCTTGACATCAAATGACCAAGGGCGCCCAGCTCGCTGCATGTCTCATGCTAACCCCTCTGACGCTCGCGACATGGCCCTGTACGCGACTGTGCAAGCTCTCTAGAATGCGATTTCGGGAGCTTTGCTACTTTGTAGGGATTTGTCGCACCTTGTGCATACATTCCTCGTCCCGCCCGTCTGTTGCGTTCCAGGTCGAGGCAAGATGTCCATTGCTATCCCTCAACCCGCCGTGAGGAGGCCGAGGGCGCGGCGTTGTTTGTCGCCTTGATTGATTTAATTAGAGTCGTGCTCTGCTCCTGGGCTTTGGTCTCCTCTCACCCTTGCCGTCGCCAGATCCGCGGAAGAAGTCGCCTATTGCATCATGAAGGCCACGCTCGCTGCCTTTGCCTTGGCTTGTCTGGCGCAAGGCGCTGTTCCCGCGCCGCGCGCCGACTCTTCCGGGTCAGCGGACGGAGGGAAGACGTTTTCTCTGAGCCAGATCCAGAATGGGCTCTTCCAAGGCCACGATGCGCCAGTGGCCTTCCTCAAGGCGCATATCAAGTACGCCCAGGCGCTGCCGCCGCAACTGTCACGAGCCATTGAGCTCAACCTGGACCTCAAGTCCAAGTTCCTAGCTCTCACGCTACAACAGGGTATGCTCACTTGCTCTCTGTTAAACTGAAAGCGTGGCTAACGCGGACAGCAGACGGTCCGCAAAAGGGAACGGTCAAGGCGAGTGCGGCGCGCAACTATGACTCGGAATACGTGGTGCCTGTCCAGATTGGAACCCCAGGCCAAACCATCCCCATGAGCTTGGACACGGGGTCCTCTGACCTGTAAGCCATGATGGAGCGCTGGGTTTCCCTGGATGTCTCTAACTTGGCCAGATGGACATTCTCCTCGGAGACGTACAAGCCGCTGGTCAACAAACAATCACTCTACAGTCCTGGGAACTCGTCGACGAGCGTGCTGTTAAAGGGCGAAAGCTGGCACATCAGGTACGGTGACGGCGGCGGCGCTTCGGGCATCGTGTACAAGGACCGCGTGCAGATTGGGGCAACCCATGTCGATTGCCAGGCCGTCCAGGCCGCTGTGCAGGTATCGCAAGACATTTCCTTGGACTCTTTTTCATCGGGCATCCTCGGCATGGCGAGCAGCACTGCCAACACCATCCGGCCCACGCCCCAGCGGACGTACATTGACAACGTCAAGGACGACCTCGCGCTGCCGCTATTCACGGCCAACCTACTCAAGGGCCGTGCCGGAAACTACAACTTTGGATACATTGACAGCTCCGAGTACACTGGGAGCATCCAGTACGCCGAGCTGGACCGGTTCTCGCCGTTCTGGAAGGTCTCGATGTCCGGGTACCAGGTCGGCGACGACGACTACGAGCAGTACCGGTGGAACGGCATCGTCGACACGGGCACGTCGCTGCTCCTGGCGCCCGATGAGGTCGTGCAAAGCTACTACGACCAGGTGCCGGGGTCCGGCATGGACGAGAGGATGGGGATGATGGTGTATCCCTGCTCGACGAGGCCGCCCGACTTTCGGTTCGGCGTCGGCTCGTACCGCGGCGTCGTGCCGGGCGAGTACATCAACTACGGGCAGGTGAACGGGACGCACTGCTTCGGCGGGATCCAGACGTCGCGGGGCATTGGGTTCGCGGTGCTGGGCGATGTGCTGCTCAAGGCGCAGTTTGTGGTGTTTGACTATGGGTCGGCGCTGGTGGGATTCGCCAACAAGGACCTCGGCGGGAAGTAGGCCACGGCAGTGGTTCGAGGCGTGGGAGAACTGGCGGCGAGGGTTCAGCAACTGATGAGCAACTGATCAGGTTGGCGTACAGCATGGATACTTGGTAGGTATCACGCCACTTGGCAGACGAGTTGAGAATCTGTCGCGGACGTCATCGGGGACAGACCAGCACTACTCTCAGAGAGACGCATTTTAAGCAAGCAAAGCCGGGTCCAACGGTTGACAGCGGCCACCAAGACGAATTAAAGGATCTTGACGAGCTTCCTCCTCGTGCCGGTTTGGCGTCGTCCATCAAGTGCGTCTCTGGCGTTGTGAGGTCAAGTGCGGCGTCAGCCTGGCCACCCGTGCAAGCAAGGCACGGGGCGAGGAGGCCTCAGCGGGCGGGATGCGCTCCAGTGCTTCCGCCGGTTTCAGTTTCAGCCGACAAGGCAAGGAACGGTCAAAGAGGCGAGTTTCAAGCCCCGCAGGCAGTCAGTGGCTGTCAGCGCCTCCAGGCTGCCTCGGACTGGTCCAGGCACAGGGCTGAGCAGCCTGCGGTGCGCGGGCGAGGCTCGGGATTGGCTGCGGCCGGCGCGTGACGCAAGCCTGGATGGCCGATACGGCTGAGCGCCTCCAGATACGGGCAGATCTCGAGTATCTCGAGTGCGGCGAGGTGATCTGGGCTGGCCGCTTGCGGGCGGGCCTCTGGTATTGTTGGCGACGGATGCGTACATGGTCGTGAAGGTTAGGTTTCGAACTGGCGATGCCGCAATACGATGCCGCAATGACGACGTCGGCCTTGCAACAGCGCCGGCCAGGCGGTGCGAGACGCTGTGGCCGGTCCGAGAGGCTGCCCACGCCACCACGCCACCATCCCCAAACCGTTGGGCCGAAGTGACTCACCGTCATGCGCACACATGCATTCATTGATCGTCATCGACCCGGCGTCCAGATGACTCCGCCGCCGGCCAATCACGCAACCGCGCCTCCCACTCGATATAAGTCGTGTCGACGCGCGCGTGGACGGCGCCGCTCTGCTCTTCTGGACGACTCCTGCGCGTTCCACTCCAGCTGCCTCGGGCGCTTCCTTCTACACGCCGTTTCAACGGCCTCACCAGCATTAAATTGACCCTGACCCGTACGCCTCGGGCTTGACAACCTTGCATCTCCCACATCAACCGCATCTACACCACCGCCCTATACAGACATGGATCCGAATCCTGCTGATTCCGTCCGAGGCGGCGTCCCGTCCGCCATGATCCAAAACCGCCATCTCCCGCGCCGCGTCGCCGCCCCGGGCCGCCACCGCTCCTTCAACCACCTCGTCCGCGCCAACGCGAAGCGCCTCGCCCAGACCGGCAGCGTCAACGCCCTCGCCGTCTGCGAGACCCTCGGCCTGCCCTGCGCCGCCGATGGCAGGCCCCTCGACGCCAGCGCCGGCAGCCTCCCACGCAGCGCGCTTCGCCCCCAGCTCGAGGCCCATCTTCGTCGCTACTACGGTGCGGCGCGCCCGCTGCCCCGGCTGCGCTGTCGGAACCGCCCTGCCGCCGCCTTGTGCGGCCAGGACGAGGCCGAGGGCCGGGACCTTGCCCACAGCGACATGCCGCTGCCCGGTGACCGCTTCCGCCTGGCCCGCCGGCCGACGCTCGAGCGGGAGGAGGCCTTCCGCGATGCCAGCACCTCCAGGGGCGGCGTCCGCCTCCGTCGCGCCGCGCCGAGTGCCGACGACGCCCAGGTCGCCGAGCTGTATCGCCTGGGGCTGCTCTACGACGAGGAACAGGACCGCGCCGACGACGCCTTCGACCTAAACAGCATCCAGCACGAGCAGCCCGTCTACTCCATCCGCCCCGCCAAGCGCGCGCGCAAGTCCACCAAGTCCAGGGGCTTCGGCGCCGAGCAGCCGCTGCGCCTGGACCTCTCCTTCTCGGACCTGGGCGACGACGCCGCCATCGCCCAGTTCCTCCGGCCCTCCCCCCACGACATCGAGACGACCCGAGACGAGGCGATTCAACATGCGCCCCGGCCGTCTCGCCAGTCCCTTCCGCCCCTGCGCGTCGTCTACGAGCTCGCCGGCTCGCGGCCCTCGTTTGACGTGGACACGTCGCAGCCCCCTGATCTGGTCACCGACCTCCTCTCCGACTACGACTGCTTCTCCGACAGCGAGCTGGACGACACGCCCTCCCAGCAGGAGGTGCACCTGAGCGCGGACAACCCGCCCTCGGACGCCTGGGTCATGCTGGGTGACGACTCGTAGCAGGTCCGCCCTGGGAATTCCCCCGTGCCCCGCCGGGATTTCGAGAAGGCGAAACCGCCGTGTTTCACACCCCGGACTGGTCCTCACAAGCCCAGTGTACCCTTATTTCCTATCCTCTCGCCAGCGGAGCCTGTCTTTTCTGGAGGGGAGACCCATGAGCGATGGTTGCTGCGTGGAGAGTCTCGTGCGGTCTGCAGACGCGTGAGCTTTTTCGAGCGGCAGGGCCTTTACGCGTACACCACTGTACAGCGGTGTGCCTTGGCTGTCCACCGCCGGGTCGTTTGCATACAGCGGCGTTTAACGCGCTGCATTTTTCCCTGTTGCTACCTATATTTGTTTTTGGGTCACGCTACTAGATTTTATCCCTAGAGCAGCGAATGCATGCATTCTTGTTTTTACATTAGCGAGCTTGATGGCGTGGTAGCAATTGATGTCTTGTCTTGTAGGCAGCTTACGTACGAGTACGGCGTCGGTTCATCCCCTGAGGATATAGACTGTAAAATGAGTAGTGAGCAATTATTTCAAGCATCGCGTGTTGCGGTCGGGGCCTTTGCGGACGCCGTTGGGGAAGATTCGAGACTGGACCGCCGTTTGCGGCGACCCGAGACTCCCGGGCGCGTTCCGGGAGACCCACCTTTCCGGAGCCGAGACCGAGACTGAAGAGGTACTTCGTAGACTCGCCCACTCCAGGACAAGCCCTCCCCGCAGCCCAGCTCCTCAAAGTGATACTCGGGCACCGCCTTGTCCGTCTCCCGTAGCCTCTTGTGCTCATGCGCAAGCGCCTCCTTGAGCGAATACACCGTCCTCCGCAGCTCGTCGTGCTGCCGTGGTCGAGATCGAAGATGATGAGAGCGGCCGAGTGGTAGTGGAGGAAGTCACCTGGCGCCACGACGCGGCCAACCGCAAGCCACTCGGGCAGCGAGCCGACCGACCGCCAGCCGCGTCCAGTCACGCCGACGCCGAGGCCGGGTTGATGATGACCGTGTCGAAGTGGCCCCGGCTGCGGATCAGCTCGGTCGCGACGGCGGTCGTGAACTGGCGTCTGGCGCAGGAGCTCCTCGAGTGTCGCGCCATGGCAGTGGCCTCGGATCCATGTTGGTCACCGTAGCTCGCAACGCCCGGCCCTCGACGTCTCGCAGCGAGGACCACTGCTCGAGGTCGGTGAGCCGAAGGATGGGGGTGATGATGCTGAAGCCAAAGGGGACCCGAGTTGCTGTGAGTGCTCAGTGCGCGTCTCCGGGTTGGTGGGCCGACATGTCTCGGATGAAGCTCCGCCTGATCGAGGGCCTGGATCAGTCGGAGCCCACGGCCACTGTCAGAGCTCCTCGGTTGTGTGCTCGTGTGGAGTTGCGGGTCGCTTCCTGGTGCTTGGGACGGGCAGCGATACGTCACCCTGGAGCTGACAATAGCTTGCTGCTTGCTGGGAGGAGACGAGCGGGGGAGGCTTGAGCTTTGATGTCGTCCATTTCGGGAGCTCCGGCGTTGCCGTTTTAGGGGGCACATACGACATCGGCGTCTGTGGCACCCTTGTTGCTGCATGCACGGATCGCGCGGAGATCAGATCTGCCCTGGAATGATCCTGGTGTACGGAGTACGAACACCTAGAGTAAGTCGTTTGCGTGTTAGTGCACCGGCAGTTGACTGTTGAAGCGCGGGAGGAAACGGGCCATGGAAGCACACGCATGCATGAATGGCATTCATCTCTGCAAAGTCCGGCCGCGACAATGACAGAGTCTAGCTACGGCGGTTGTTACCCTGCGGATCCGTTCTATTGTTGCTGTGCCTCTGGTGTTGGTGTTGGTGTTGGACCCTGCAAGGGCACCGAACAGGGCCGAACCGACGTCTATTCCCGGCCGAGACGGCGATTCTACTCCGACGGCGGCGTCCGCAAGTAATGCCTCTGCTGGGCAAAGAATGCATGATGGCTGGAGGCTTGGTCGACATTGATCTCCGGATAAGGCGTCATTGCCGTCAGCCAGCGTCAAGCACCTCGGGCAATGACAAGAACACGGCAAAATCACACCGAAACAACCAACGGGCCATTGCCAATGCCACCAGGGGAATGCTACAAACCCAATCTCCAAGCCAGCCGCCGACCTCGACGCCAGCGCGGGCACCAACGGCAAACCAGCCACCAACACCGAGCCCGAAGCATGGGCGGCCTCTCGTCATGATGCTCCACTCGCGAGGCCATGACAGCATAACCCACCGCGTCTCACCGAGGATTTGGAATATAGCACCGCTCGAGCTTGGGGCATGGCAAGCACATGCAGCAAACACCATGCAGGGCGTGGGACTCGAAACGCCTCGGCGTACACGTGAGCGGCTGCAGCTCGCTCTTGTATGGGACGGGCTGCCGTTTGCTTTTGTGATTGGGTCAGGCAAGATGACGCCAACGCAGATCTTGATTCTTGATGTCCCACGCCGCCGCGAGCCCGCTCTAGCGGAACTGAGACACACAGCACGCGGGCGCCGGGCTCGCGATGCGTGCGCGGGCGCGGGACGCTTGCAGCTTGGCTCGTGTTTTTCTCTCTTATTCCGAGGGCGGTCCTTGTTGGGCTGCGAGTGCATAGGCCGGGCTGTGGCTGGCTTGTGCTGTGTGTTCCGCTGCAGTTGGCAACTCGGCTGTTAGTTGCGCATCTCTGTGGCCGTCGCGCTCGTGCACCTGCACTCGCCGACTTGCTTTTGATGGCCTTCTGCCAGACATGAACAGGCCCGCGACGAGCCAATGGCACTAGCCAGCTCTGCATGTGTCACCAGATTCCGAGCCAGCGTCGCTGCTGGCACACAGACTTGTCTTCGATCAAAGTGCAGGGCTCTGCCTTGCCTCGACGCGGCACAGGCTCCCCTCGGGCTTCTGCCACCCCGACCTCGACTTGCTCTGCGCTGTTCCTTGCAAGTGCGCCCGCAAATGCCTCACGGCCTGTTTATGCTGAGAACGGCACGGCTCCATGTCCATAGGACGCGCGGAAGACATCTTCGCGGCGCGACCAGTCGTCGGCGTCTCTCACCGAGGTCTGGGTGTCTATGTTCTACGGGTATTCCAGGCCCCGGAACAATAGTCGCTGAGACCACGCTCTCTTCGGGGCCCGGTCCATGCTCGATCTCGGCCAGATCGCCCCGGGATATAAACCTTCGCCGCGTCCCGCCCGTATGCGGCGACTGGCTGTCTACCTGGCAGCGAAGCTTTCACACCACTCTCCTTGCAGTGCCCTATTCACCTATTGCTCCTTTTTACTGTAAAGATACACCTTGTGAGTTCGCACCATGTTCCGGTTGGCGGTCCTGCTCGCCCTGGCCGCGGCCGCCGCGGCGAAGCACTGCAGGAACATCACCGTCCCCGTCTCCATCAGCGCGCGCAACGGCGTCTTCGACATTCAGCCGCCCAAGACGGAGATCGAGGTGACCGACTTCTTCTTCAACTTCAGCAAGCAAAACTCAAACTATACACAAAGCATCACCAATGGGGTGAGTCCAACGGGGGAGCGGCGGCGCGTGTAAGTCGCGCTGACGCAGCGATGCAGTTCAGGACCGTCACGGGCGAGTACAAGCTCGCCACGACCTACTGCGAGCCCGACGGCGGGCCGGGCGCCGTCCTCCAGATCCTGACGCACGGCGTCGGCTTCGACCGCAGCTACTGGGACTTTCCCTTTGACAACTACAAGTACAGCTACGTCGACAAGGCCATCGACCAGGGCTACTCGACGCTCTCCTGGGACCGCCTGGGCATCGGCCACTCCTCGCACGGCGACCCCGTCTCCGAGATCCAGATCTTCCTCGAAGTCGCCGCGCTCAAGGAGCTCACGCAGCGGGCCCGGGACGGCAAGGTCCCCTGCCTCGGCCACAAGTTCAACAAGATTGCGCACCTGGGCCACTCGTTTGGCTCGGCCATCACCTTTGCGCTGACCAACATGTACCCGGCCGTCAGCGACGCCATCGTCCTCACGGGCTTCAGCCAGGTGTCCAGCTTCATCGGGCTGTTTGCCCTCGGCGGCAACTTTGCGCCCGTCAAGGAGATCCCCACGCTCAGGCACCGGTACGCCGAGGGCTACGTGGCGCCCAAGTCGAGCATCGGCTTCCACATCAACTTTTTCGCCCCCGGCGACTTCGACCCCAGGATGCTCGACGTCGCCACCAAGACTGGCCAGCCTGCCGCGGTCGGCGAGCTCCTGACTGTGGGCTCGACGGGCTCGACGAGCGAGTTTGGCGGGCCGGTTCTTATCATCACCGGAGGTTCGTCCTCTGTCCTCGCTTCATATTTTGGTTCTGCGAGCTAACCTCGACGCAGAGAAAGACGTTCCGTTCTGCGGCGGCGACTGCAGGAACACGATGGTTATCAAGAACTCGGCCCCGAACCTGATTGAAATGTCCAAGACGTCCTTCAAGAAGGCTTCGGCGTTCAACGCAACGATCGTTGATCATGCAGGCCACGGCCTAAACCTCCAGTACTCGTGCGGCTTCACATACAAGGCCATCCTGGATTTCGTCAGGTCCCACCTGTAAACCGAACAAAGGGAAGTAAAATATGGAGAAAAATAGAGGGATTGCGTTCCGAGGCCCAAAGCCTGGGGGGGATGCTGGACCGTGAGATTCGTGCTTGCGCGGATATTATTTAGTCGATGGCGAGTGGTTCGAGTCCATGCTGCAAGTTGCAGATGCTAGAGGATATCATACATGGCATCGTGGCCGTCTTCTACAACCAATAACGACAAGTTACAAGTTTCGTCTCTCGTCTTAGCAGATCGATCATGACAGGCATCTTCCATGTCTTTTTGCTTTTGTCTAGAGCCTAGACTCGGCTCGAGCGTTGGCCTCGCCAACGTCCCCAGAGCACGTCGTTCATGTACCCGCTCCTAGCCGTTGACCCGAGACATTGTGGCCAAGACATGCAGCAGCACAACGGCGGACATGTCGTCACGTTTGCCAGCCTCCATTCCTGGGCGGCATCGGATTGGTGTAACTGCCAGGAAAAGCAATTACAGCGAGTCAGCGGGTGATTATTGAACCGGAACGTTGGTTCACACGTAATAACCCACGAGACCATGAAAACCATACGATCGATCCTTGACCATTACTGTTCACATCGACCTCTGCACACGGACTGGCCTAAATGTTGCTAGGATCATTGATATTTTGGCGCTACCGTGCCCTTCAAGAAATCGGCTGTCACATCAGTTGATTACCAGATAACTAGAAGATGAGATGGCCTCAAGACTCATATTCGATGAATATCGGGACCTTCCCGCCGTCAAACTCCCTACCCGCAAGGCAGACAGCTTTCTGTTCTTCGCCAGTGTGGCTACCAGCAGCAATGGCAACATGACCTTCTACTCTAGTCGGAAGGGAACATCCAACAGACTCAACGGACACGAAAAGGTCTGCACCGCCCTTCACGTCGAGTTGTTTGCCGCCGATCTCAGTAGCCCCCTGGCCTGTTGCTACCAAGTCGAACTCGGGCTGTGCTTTCTGGGGGTTCCCATCGAGAGATTTTCCGACCTTTACGTATCCTCCCAGGTGTCCACTGACCCTGACAGAAGATGGCGCCTCAGAGTCGGCAGTGCAAAACATGTCTGCACCGTCGAAGTCACCGCTGGTGCGGTGTCGAAGATGACTTGCGTCGGATATCTTCTTCACAACGACTTCGGGGTTGTCCAGGACGCCACCAAGCGGCTGAACCCGTGCAACAACCACGCCAGAAACGAATCTGTCGTAGAGACGGGCTTCTCCCCACTTGACGCGCAGTGTCCTCTGAGCTGAGACAGGTGTGTTTCTGGACACCTCTTGCTGCAGATCGTAAGATGCGCCTACTGGCATCCCAAGCCTCCGCAGAAGAGAAGCCTGTTGTTTCGTAGAAGCGATACTTGAGGCTGACCGCTTCGTCGACTTTGGCAGCCAGATCATCACCTTGTAGCTTGCTCCCGTCCCTCGCGCTGACCAAGCCGACCAGTCTCTCTCCAGTCGTAGCAAATGTTCTGCGAGCACGAAGAATCTCCCCGACATCCCTCCATTCCGACTTGTCCGCCAATATGCCTGACCACCCTTCGTTCCAAAGACCGCCGTTCCCGGCACACCATCTCCGCATCGACCACGATGCTCGTCCGAGATGGCAGACACACCCAACATCCACCCGAGCTTCGCGGCGTCGACTGCCAATTTCCAGAAGCTTCTCCAATCGCGGATGATGCCACGCCAAGTTACGACGACGCCCCCCGGCGTGGGAACCAGGAATTGCTTCTCCGGCACGTGGGCGTACGACGCGTACACCTCATCCCCGGGCCACGCACCCGGGACCAACTCAGCGGGCCCGTCTTTATCCCACTCAAAGCTACGCGCGACGTTGCCGTTCCTGTCAAAGGAAAGTTCAGGCGGTGCGTCCTCGTTCCGCGCATCATCAAGGCTTTGGCGCGGGATTTCGTGCAGTCACGTGTAACGGGTGTTACGGAAACGGCTTCACAATGGTGATGTGTACCCATCCCGGCGGTGCCCAACAAGTGCGAGAGAGCATCGAGTAAAGGGCTCTGGGTGGAATATCGTGGCGTCTCAGGCATGACCAAGATGATTCAAGGTTGCCACGGAGAAGTGAGACGAAGGAGAAGACAAATGCACACCTCATGCGCTAGAGTACAAGAATTTGCGGCGAGGGATCTGTCTGAGCCCTGGTAGATGAGAGAAGGAACCGGAACACCTGAACCATGTTCGCATGGTCGTTATAGTAGAGCCAAACGAGCAAAGTAACGCTTTCATGGGCGGCGGCATCATTGCCTCGGCGACGTCATCTCAGCCGACGCATTGAGCATGACGCGCGCCTTCTTGTTTCTGTCGCTTCCGATCCAGCCGGATCTTGGCCGCTTCGGTTCCGTCGTCGGGCGTGACCACGTCCCTGAACCACGGGTGTTCCAGGGCTTGCTTGGCCGTGATACGCCGCGAGGGGTCGTACACGAACATCTTGCGGAGCAGGTCCAGGAAGTCCCTGTAGAAGTCGCTGTTCGACGGGATGATATCCTATCAAGTCTGTCAGCCGTGGAAACGGGATGCGAGTTGAGTGGCGCCCTACGTTGAGACGCTTCATGGCCTTCACAAAGCGACGAGATCCCCGAGTCGTCTCCGTAGTGGGGTAGTCGAGTTTGAGGCGCTTAAAGAACCTGCGACTAATTAGCATATGAGCCTTGCGCCGATGACAGTTCCAGGCAGTGATACTTGGATGCTGCATTTCCACCGCTGCGAGTGGACATCTTGTTGACCTGCTGGACAAGATGCGTGTCGATACGGGAGCTGATGACCGCTTCCATCATAGCCAGATGCTCGAGATTATCGTGCGTCTGGAAAAGGGCGTCGCCGGTGAAGAATTCGACGAGGATGCAACCGATGCTCCAAATATCACACGGAAATGACCAGCCTAGGCCAAGGATAATCTCGGGGGCTCGGTAGTGGCGGGTCGACACAACAGAAGAATGATATTCATCCTGGAAAGTCGCCGAGCCAAAATCGATTAGTCGAATCTCTGTGTCTAGGAGAACACGGCGCTGGGTGGCCTGCCGATTAACGTTTGTCGAGGACGAGGGAATCTTGCGGTTATACGTGAACGTTTGGTATGAGTCATCGCATAGTAATATATTTTCCGGCTTCAAGTCGGTGTGAATCAGGTTCAGATCGTGAAGAACTATCGTGCGTCAGTACGCCAGTATAGTCCCCAGACAAGTATCAAGACTTACAGGCAATGCTGGTAAACAGCTGACGGGCAAAACTCTGGATCTGGCTGTTGGGAAAGGGCACAAAGCTATTGCACTTGAGGAAGTCGAAGACGCTTTGGCGATGGAGGTCCATGACGATGCAGATGTGACCGCGGTAGTCGAAGCAGTCGCGGAGATGGATGCACCGGTTGCGGTTCTCCTCGTCGTTGGCCTTCAAGGTGGCGAGCACTCGAAGCTCGATCCGAGAGGCGTCACGGTACTTTTGGACCGACCGGATGACTTTAACGGCAACAAGCTCATTGAGCCGTCGGTCACGGGCCTGGACGACCTTGCCAAAGGTGCCCTGTCCAAGAAGCTTGTCGATTCGATCTAGGATGATGAGCGACTGGTGAACAGTGGGATGCATCAAATGGCTGCGTACATCTATCCGTGAGGTCGGCATCGGGAACAACAATGTAGTGACCGTCGTCGTCGTCGAACTTGGGGTTGCTGCGGTCGTGCCGCTGGGGTGATGGTCAGTATCGAAAGCATTCGAGAAGAATGAAGACTCACATCATGGATGACGCGGACGCGGACGTCGCCCGCCTTCTTGGGGGGGTATGGGGGCGGCTTGTAGGTGAAGAAACCGTCGCCGAGACCATTAATGTCTCGACGCTTCGCCTCGTTGGCGGCCTGCTGACGGGTCCGCTTGCGCTTGGGTGTGGCGACCCGGACGTCCTCGTACTGCCCGTTGGATGAGAGCGAGGTGGGCACCGTGGTGTACGGGGCCGAGTTGGTGCCGTCGCTGGATTGGTTCGAGCCGATTGACGTGTTTGTGTGCGAGCCGACGTGTTGGACATGGTAATCCAAGGTCCGGCCGGTGGTGTCTGGGTCGTCGTCTCGTCTCCGCTTCCTCGTCGGCCCTTGGCGGGCTAAGGTATGATCGAGTGTAGCCGCCGGCGCGTCTACCGGAGCGGAAACGTGGCCATTGGTGATTTTGCGGCTCGTGTTTGCCTCGGGTTCGGGTGTATCGTTAATGATGATGATTTCTTTGGGCAGGCCGTTGCGGTAGAAATCGTTCCAGTCGGGCTCGCGGGAGCGACGCCGCTTCCGAGAGGGTGTATCGAGAGGCCCAGGAGCGGTGGCGGTAACGGTGCCTCGGGCCATTTTGGACATGCAAAAGTCCCCCGGGCGAGCGGCGGAAGGGGAGGCGAGCTGATGATGGGACCGGGAATGGGACAGAGACCGACCGAGGTGCTGGTCGAGGAGGTGGCGGCGGTCGCGGGCAGATGGCTCGGGTTGTGACGACTGGGGCTGGGTTACGCTACCAGTCGGATAGCCCGCATTTGCAGGCTGCGAGCAGGCGGGCGAGAGCGGCAACAGTCGAGCAGCGGTGGGCGTCGATGCGTAATTCGGCGCCGCCGAAGGATTATCGGCGACGGTGGCCGTGGTGTTTGATGCTGAATGAGCGACGGCGGTGGTGGACGAGGCGCGCAGGGCCCACGGGTGCGGGTGCGGGTGCGGGTGCGGGTGCAGGTGCGGGTGCGGCGGCGGGCTCGGCTGCTGCTGGTGGCAGTGGAAGGGAGGAGGGAGCGTGGCCAGGGCCGTTGTGGGCGTCGACATGGCCTCGCTCCTGGGCGCGTCCGGCTGCGAGCCCTGCCGAAGGGTGGATCGTCGAAGAGCGCGGTTCGCGACCGATGGCTGGCTCGTCGTGCTGCGGGTGTCGAGTATATGTGTTTGGACCGACATCGACACGAGAGGAGAGGCACAAGCGGCGACGAGCGGGGGTCGGCGTGGGCGTGGGCGGGCTTGGGCCACTCCGTCGGGCGCGGTGGCGCTGCGCTGGTCGCGGGCGACTGACCTCCACGGAACGGGGAGCAATGCGCCACAAGCTTGGGGCGTGTTAGCAGAGGCGTCTGCGGCTGCTCATTTCGAAGGGAGAGGTCGAAAGAGGCGAGGCAGGCCACAGGCGATGGAATGAGGCCATAGTGATGCGACAAGATGCAAGGCCACAGAGGTAGGTACCACGCGCAAGTAGCGGTATGTAGGTAGTAGCTAGCTACCTAGGTAGCCCTATAGTTTAACCACAGTGGGTCCCTCCAGTGACCATTTGTTTAGGTCCCTGACGAACATGAATCATCTGAAAGAACATTGGATTCTTTGTATTTTCCCGTATGTAGGGCCGATGGTAGCCCGCAACGGGAACCTGCCGACTCGGACGTCGGCTTCTGTACCGGGCTCATCGAGTCCGTCTTCTCGGCCCCGCAGTGGTCGTCCTGATCCTCTGGGGCTGCCTGGCGGACCGCGTCGGCCGGAGACCGGTTCTCATCTACAGCCTCGTCGCCATGGCGATTGGCCCGGCACTCTTTGGCATGGCCAGCTCCATCTGGCATATCATCTTGTTCCGGTGCCTGGCCGTTTTCCGGCTCAAGTCTCATCATCCGCACCACGATTGGTGACCACAACACGTCCCAGACGCAGGCCGTGGCGTTTAGCTGGGTTGCCTTTGCGGGCGATGTCGGCATCTTCTGGGACCGATCATCGGCGGCGTTCTGGCTGATCCCGTCAACCAGTATCCCGTGCTGTTTGCAGGCATCAACTTCTTCGCCGACTACCCCTACACGCTGCCTGGGTTTGTCGTCGGAGCAATAAGCGCGACGGGAGCCGTCACGTCTGCGCTGTTTCTCGAGGAGACGTTGAAGAGAGAGGCAGCAACGGATCCCAGGAGTCGGCATCGTGTTGTCGACGTACGCCCTCAATGACGTCTCGTCGACTCCGAATCTGTTGGGCACCCTCAATGCCTCGCCCTGACGTGCACGAGCGCCATTCGGTCCGTCGCGCCGGTGCTTCGAGTTCGCAACCAGATTCTCGCTGGGCATCTCGCTGGGGTCCTTCTCATACCCATCTCAGCGGCCCTCTTGGGCGGCCTAAAGTGGCTTCCGAATGACAAGAGATGAATCATGATTCTGCCATGAGAACGGAACGAGAATATACAATCAAAAACATTCTAGATTGCTGGGACTCTGTATATAATCCCTCCCCGAGTCGCTAAACCGAGGCTGTCAAGTTCACCCATTTTATGACCCGAATTATGCTGCCAAGGAAGACAAAAAGAGACGCTGGCAATGTCCCATAGAACAGTTGAAAGGACGGGACAACATACTTTTGACTCCCACAATGATTTGCAGACTTGGCCTCGCGCTCACACGTTGTGATCCCCAGCAACACTGGTCCCAGCGCTGTTTGCACCACCTGCCTGCTTTGCTCCAAACCTCCTCCACTCAAACGTCTTCATAGGCTTCTGCTTGATTGCGTTCCTGAGCTTCTCCTCGCTCCGCTGCATCCACACGCCCACCGGCGCCGTGCTGGTGGGGTACAGGGGCATGTTGTTGCTGTTCATCAGGAAGCCCTCGGGGTCACGCTTATCGTAGGAGGCGATGATGTCCAGGTCGGCGGCGATCTGCTCGCAGTAGCTGTCCAACGGCAGATCGTTGACGTCCTGGCCAAAGGGGTTCTCGATCTCTCGGCCGATGAACAGCAGGCCCAGGATGATGTAGCTGGCCGCAATGGTGGCCGGGATGGCGACCCATTCAAGCAGTGGCACAAGCTGGAAGGGGAGCAGGATGACATAGAGCCATGTAATCTGCGAGATGGCAATGGTGTAGGCAATCGGCAGCGGCGTCGAGAGAACGCGCTCCGTCCCGGTCAGGGCGTCGTTGAGAACGGAGAGGTTGTTGTACGCGATTGTCTGCTGCATCGGGACCCGGAGCTGTTCATTCCCGATGAGCATGTCGACGGCCATGGCGATGTGATTCAGAATCTCCAGGGGCAGGTTCCCCAGAGGACGAGTTGCTCTCTTGAGAGTCTTGCGGGGGTTGCTCGCGGCGAAGGAGACGCCAAGGTACTCGCCGACTCCGCGGAAGAAGCCCTTCTTGCCGACGTTTATCGACGGGACGTCGGCATCGGTGGCCGCCTTGGCAAAGGTGTCGAGGTGTCCAATGAGGTGCTGTAGATCTGGGTACGCCGTGTACGGCTCAAACCGCAAGCTATGCTTGAGCGAGACGGCAAACGCAACAACCAGGTTCATGCAGCTTATCTTCTTGAGCAGCAGCTCCCGGGAGTCCTGATCCGGTCGATCAGCGGCGTGGATCCAGAACACGCGGCCCAGGACCTGCGAGGCCTGCACCAGCGCAGCCCAGTACTTCCTCCCCTCGGCATACCGCTCATATGCAGTTGCGTTTCTAAACGACAATCCGAGACCGACAACGAAGCCAGTGATTGTCAGGAGGACGGGATTCGCTCCAATGTGGTGTACCCGTTGGTGCACAAGTGTGACGGCAGAGGCCCAGCCCGTGATGAAGAAGAGCGGCATAATCAGCTTGGGCAGGATGCTGCCGTGCATCTGCAGGAAGATGGGCCATTTCGAGTGCTTGGCGATGTCTCGCGGGCCGGTAAAGTAGTCGTCGAGTTCGAGGGATCCCCGTCGGCGGAAGGACTGAGGCGGCACGGGGGCGACGGGAGACATTGGAGAGGCGACATGCTCCAGGGGAATCTCCAAGCTGCGCATGCGCTTGGATTCGTCGTGAAACGCGCGGCCCTGCGGCTCGTTGATCGCCTCGCCGCCGTCCGCCATGGTGTCTAGTGGCTTTCCAATCAATGCAATGCAGTGCCGTCGCCGTAACTGGTCGATGGTTGTTGAAGTTTAAAGAAGAGAATGGTTGGGCCGTTCGAGGACAGGTACGAAGTAAAGAGTGACTGGGAAGAATGTCGTGGTTTTAAGGATTGATGAAGAAGGGTCGCAGAGTGCCGAATAGTGCGCGATGGGGTCGGTTTCCAAGCCCCACTCCCGTTTGACAGTCCGTCCATCCAGTGCCTGACACGCCGCCTTGCATTAATAAACGCAGCTCTGTGCTGCAGGGGGTGCGTGGCGAAGCAGTCCGTACTTCGTACTCCGTACCAGCAAACAATTGCAGACGGCGCAAAGGGATTGGGCGCCGCTGCGGCAGACGATTCTCCCCTGACAAGCAGCGGGCTTCAAAGGCGCCAGAGTATCGGGCGCTTTGTGTTCCGCATGGCCTGTGAATCACGAGACGGCAGAGTCGTGTTGTACGAGACGAGGTGCACGGAACATCGACGACTGAAGATTTGTCGACCTGGTGATGTCTGCACGGTTCATCGTCTGAACTGCCTCTGCATTTGTGACCTCTCGGGCCATCCGAGGACGAAGCAGCTCTGGCCAAGAATCTACGACTAGACAGGCAAGGCAGTGCTAACATCAAGCCAAGCCGAAACAAGCCTTGCCCCTGGCAATCCTCCCCTGCATAAGCCCATTTGCTCGGCCATCCCGCCAGTGAAAACCATGTGAAAACCCACATGGCAACACCTTCAACGAAGAAGTCCAAGGATTCGCCCGAGAATGGATGGACAGAAATGGCCGAAACACGCAACGTTACCGCTATTTCGTGACTGTCCGGCGTGAGCAAACTGTAGAAGAGGATCATCCTCGACACATCACCGGCAGGCACCGTCCCCACCAGCAAGCGAGGCCCTTGCTGCATTACTTGGCCAAACGGGTCTTCCTCTCGACGTCGCAGAGGAGTCGGAGAGGGATCGCAGGAACGTTCTTGTTGAGACTCTCCTATTGCAATCACCTCTTCTTTTGACAAGCCACCGGTTGTTATACTCGTCTACGCGCCACATTCTGGGAATCTCACACTTCCACAGGTGCCAAGAAATGTTCGTCGAGCATCAAAGGACCTGTTCCACTACGTTTACTGGAGGTGGTTTGTTCCTTACAAACGCGACCTTGAATACGACCAGTTCCTTGTCACACACTGCGCGTCAAAGGACTGCCGGATGGATTCCCAAGCCTAAAGGGTTTCTCACGCAGATTGTCGATCTGAACACGTCAATCTACATCAAAGCCAGGCAACACAGCTCGCACTTGTGCGTGGTTTGCCCGACGATGTGCTGGCCCTGATTCTCTTTCGTGGTGGAATGATCGCGGCGGCACGCAGCTCAAAAACCTGGAGAACGCCCGATTGGATCAGGAAAACCGCCACCTTCAGCACCTGTTCCGGGCGACTTCTATTGTCGTTTGCGGCAGGGACATCGGGAGCAGGGGTCCCTCATTCTTTTAAGACTTTCCGCAGATTCAATTCTCTAAATCTGATGTAGGCTTGACGATGTATCCCTCGCTGCCTTGATACACGACAAGTCGTGCCATGCCTCCGCCTCGAATCCCGGATGTATCGCCGCGTACGTCTGCACCGCCGTGTTCCCAAACATACTCGTCGTGCTTGCCGTGCCGAGCTTCCACGCGAAGGAGTTCCAACGGCCCGCGAAGAAGCCCACCAGCCGCCCCAGCGCCGCTCCCGGCCATGACGGACGCCCAGTAATAGGACTGGTTGAAGGAGGATGGGAGGTTCCAGTTCGAGTACGGGCGATGCTGCAGTCGGCCCTCACCTCATACATGCGCAGTCTCATATTTTTCCCCAATCAACTGTAGCCATTGCTGTTCTTGAAAAGAGAGAACTTGCTCAAAATGCCAGAGCTGGTTGCCAGCTGGCGGCTGTGCCTCAGGCAGAGCACTCGCACACCCAGTCTTGTGCCCCGCCCTCTGCCTCTGGGCCCTGGAGCTCCTCCTCCTCCTCCATCACGCCCGCACCTGGCCTCTCGCACAACCTTGAAGTCATTCAGGCAGCCAAAGCCATTGTCAGATCACCATTCCAATCTTGGAGCACACCAACCAGAGACGCTACGGTGCTGCACGTTCATCGCCCGCCTTTCCAGTCGCTGTCAGCTCGTGGAGTCGTGGCTGACTGTCTCGTTCGACAACGTCGGCAGCACGAGGTGAGTAGCGAAGGCATCCCAGGATAACACAGTTCATGTGCTGACTCGATTCGGGATTCTCAGCGAGCTTACGGATCAACCTCGCCCAACAACCGACGGGCGTCGAACATCTGCCTTCGCTGCTGTCCTTGCTCTTGACCTGCCCATTCATTCCCCAGTCTTCCCTCACCTAACCGCACAGCACTCATTCCTTGTTACGGCATCCTGCGCAAGGGAGCGCTTCACTATCATGTCGGCCCCGTGCGACATCGAGGTGGCCCCCATCCGGACATTCACCACTGTGAGAGAATTTGCCCTGCGTCATATGCAAGGCACAGACGACGAATATGAGTTCGAATCCACCAGAGTGAAACGTTTCAACAAGGCGCTGGGGAAGCACGAGGCACAATACATCAGACCTCTCTCGACAGATGATGACTCGACCTGTGGTCACGTTTTTCGCGTCTGTATTGAAGAATCTGAGGAGCTATTTCCCGGCGGGGAACAAGTGTGCAAATTTCGACTCCGCTACAAACAACACACTTCAGAATGGCACAATGCAGAGCAGGTCATTGAGAAAGAGCCTCTGGAGGAAGGATGGCGAGAGTTTCATGTGTCCGAGGTTGCAACGTCTGGGTGGACAGGCACAGAAAGAAATGAGCCCATTTCCATGAGCGCGGAGTGTCAAGACGGGGTTCGAGACTAGGAGTCTGGCCCGTGGCAAGACATCTTTCGCGCTGATTCTGTCGACACCGAAGATTCGACAACAAACCCCGAGCTCTATGCCCAGTTCCAGCTTCGACTTTCCAAGACGACCAGGAATGCCGAAGTGGACTCAATCGACAGAGTGTCCAAGTTTGAAGGAGAAAGAGCACAAATCTTCAGCTATTTTGTGCTTTTCCGGCAACCAAGACATTTCACGGTCTTGGAGGACATGTACAAACACATGTTCGATTTGTCGCAGATTTCGGACCCGGACTTGCGAGAGTCAGCCGGCAGAATGGTTGCCAGCTTCGATCCACTTCAGCAGAATGCCTACGCGGCGCTGAAACGAGTCCCTCACCGTGTTTTGTTTGTGCCCGGCGGCCCAGGCGCGGGCAAAACTCGCTGGGCGCTTCAGAGTGCGGCTATGGCTCAGATGGGGGAAGATAGAGTTCGAATACTCTACCTGCTCGATATCAACCGGCCTGTTGATGACATCGCACTGCGGATGACGCAACTGTACAAGGAGCTGGGATTGCCCAAACGCATTCTTCGCATGTTTGGATGGCCCAAGGAGATTCGGACAAGCGTCCGCAGAAACAAGAAGTCGCACAGCCAGGCGCCTGGGTCGAAGAGAGGCGACCCCTCGAGCAATTCTCACGAGCAGCCTCCGGACTTTACTCAGGCCTTTCTCGCTCAAATGGAGGAGAATCTCGTGAAGCAACAGGAACCAAGCGACAAACCCCCCACCCTCGATGAAGCGGCATGGAAGCTCTACGATCAGGATAAGCAGCGCTTTCCCGAGGTGAAGAGAGCCATCGCGGAGTTGGAGGAGCAGAAGAAGGCCATGCACCACATGCCAGATATGACGCGTTTCCGAGATACGCTCATCCCCCTGTACCTGGAGGTGATACGAGAGACCGACTTCATCGCCACCACCTCGGTCGCGGCGGCGCAAGATTACTTTGCCAACGTCTACAAACCGGACCTGGTTTTCTTCGACGAAGCTGCCCATGCGCGAGAGCTGTCGACGCTGATCCCAATCGCCTTTTTCGATGCCAAAGCATACATCTTCGTCGGCGACCACCGCCAAACTTTGCCTTATGTCGGGTCCTCGCACAAGTACGCCGCCCAGCTGAAAATTACAGCGCTGGAGCGCGCCGTTGTCAATGGGTCTGCGGTGAAAGACCTGATGATCAACCACCGTTCCTTCGGCGGGCTGCACAAGCTTCCTTCCAAGCTCTTCTACGACAACAGAATGGTATCCAGTCATGATGAGAGCGCAGCTTTGCCGCAGCCGGTCATCCGCTTGCGCGAGCATCTGGATCGGATTAGAGGGAAAAGCGCGAAACTTCCTCGTCTCCTTGTGTCGCTGTCGAACTCTCGCTGGGAAAAGGCCAAGAAGGGCAAGAGCTCATTCAACGGTGCCCATGAGAATTTCATTTTGGCCCGAGCGAAGGAACTCGTCAATGCTCCGTGGTTCACGGGTATTGACGGACGCAGCCCTGGCACAATTCTAATCGTCACGCCCGTCAGAGAGTCCCTGAGGCGCTACCAAGCTGCGACCCATGGATGGGAAATTGAGAAGCGAGACCGCTTGGACATTCGCACGATTGACACCGTGCAGGGGAATAAGGCAGACGTCGTGTTCGTTGACATTGTCAAGCCGAGCGACTTCATCGATGAGTCGCACCGCCTTTGCGTCGCGCTCACTCGTGCGAGACAGGGTGAGGTAATCTTGATGAGTCGAAGGATGAGTCAAATGCGTTTGTCGCATGGACAAAGATCAGCCAGGCCCAGGTTCCTAGGCAAGATTTGGGACGAGTGTAAGGCCGAAGGTCAAATCCTTGACACAAGCCCTCACGGGAAGGATTCGCGAGATGCCCGAGCATCTCAACACCAGAGAGTGGCAACGGCACTCGAGCGACTGGATATCAACTCGGACTTGGGGGCGGACGCGGACGCGGCAAAGCAGATCCCAGTGGAAGGCAGCTCGGGATCGGGGCCGGACTTGGAGGCGGCAAAGCCCATACTGGCGGAAGATGTTGAAGAAGAGGAAGAACCGGTACAGTGGTAGACATAAGATTTGCCTGTTTTGCGAAAATGGAGGCTATCCACTGCAAGAGTAACGGAAGTAACGGTAGGTGGAGACGGGGAGCGGCAGTTCTTATAATCATGTTCAACCACACTCGATCTCTGCCGTTGTTGAATGTGCGCTGAAGCGCCTGTTGCAGTAATCAACCCGAGTTACTACAGGCTCGCCGTGGTCATTACCTTAGCTTTCTGTGTGCAAGACGACGCAGTGACTCTGTGCTTGGGCCAGGGGTCCCTTGATGCACATGCACATCATCGCGTACACACGCCCACCGCGTGAACCTCGTGCCTCACGATGCATTGAGAACGGGGCTTCTTGACGTCTCCGAAGTTTGGCAGTTCCTGCCGGGTGGACTTCATGCCGTGCCACGAAGCGACCAGTCCAGCATTCGTGCCCAACAAGCACAAGCAGGTAGTGATGCCCATCATCGTTTACTTTTCGACTTTATCTACTACCAAGCAAGACCGGGACGAGTCGAGAGCCGTTGTCCTGCAACCGTCCATGCAAATGGCGTCCTCCTGTCCGGATGGTATTTCCGCAGGGAGCTGGCGCAATGACGAAGACCGAATGGGCAGCAGAATGAGTCGAGAGAGGAAACGACTCGTCTTATGGGGGAATTGAACATATTCAGAAGTATCAAAAATACTCAAACACGAGGAGACGTGTGGTTGTGAACGGGGAGGCGCACTCGCGGGGCGAGTGATTCACAACACAGGTCGCCTCGTCACCCAGAACTACGCAGGAGGGCACTCACCTGCCGCAAATGAACATTTTTTTTCTTCTCTCTCACTCTCACATTGGCTCTTTCTCTTCCACCTCCAACTTCCATACTCACATCTTCCATCATCGTTCTCCTATAACTTCAAGCCAACGGCCATGGACCCCTCCGACGACGATGGGCTCTGGCCGGTTGTTCCAGATGAGTCCGGCGGGCTTAGGCCATACTGCCATATCTACAGAGGAGACTCGGCGTTCTGGGAGAGCTGTACGGGTGGGATAAGGCAACCCTGTCGGGGAACGAGCGACTAACTTTAGGCGTGCGAGTAGAACCAGTTGGCCCTCCCGTTCCAGACGGCGCAGACGAGAAGAAGCACTTCGAGGACGACAGGAAGGAAGACGACAACAAGAATGAAAAGGAGGAGAAGACGACGACGCTGCAGCCTCATCAGCCAGTAACCGCCTACGTAAGTACCACTCCCCTTCTACCCAGAAGAACTGTTTTCTTGGCCTACCTCCACGACGTGAATTCCAGTCAACGTTTCTCCCACTTCGGCATTTCACGCTTACTGCCATCCCGAAAAAACACATGCCTCTTCGTTGTTCCCTTTATCAACTATGTGCTAACCGAGACCTTCTTTAGCTAGTACGGACATGGGAGGAGCGGATTGCTGCCATCCATGAGCTGTACGAGCGGGAAAAAGAGGCCTACAAGTTGGAGCGGTTGGAAAATTTCCTGAGGGATCTACAATGAAGCACTCGTTGAAGCAAACGCAGTGCGTGCGCTTTGTCGCCCTGTGGGACAGTTCGGCTGGTAGCATCCGACCATCGACCGTATGCTGGCGGTGAGTCATGAGAGCAAAGCACTCAGACTTCCCTGGCAATCAGAAAATGGGAGGATTCATTTGTTCGCTGCTTCGTTTCTGATCCGTTGATCAGATCCTCTTGTTTGGCCGTTGCCCGTGATTCACCAGCATCGTGACATGATTGCCGTCATGGCTGCCAGCACACAGGGTAAGTGCCATGACATTTCCTCTCCAAAAAGCGAAAGAAATGGCCACGGCTGTGCATATACAGGGAGTGAGCATCGAGTTTAAGACGGCAGTTCTGGACACAAAACAACATCAAGTGGTAAGCACCCAAACCACAAGAACGGTTGCAAAGATCGGCTGAGGCCTCAAGCCCAAGCTTGCTCAGCGATGCCATTGGCAAGAGCAACGTCAGCGATGGGCGCATCCATTATGCCCAGCCCGAGAGGGGGGGCGGCCAAGAGCCGGGCGACAACGAGGGCATTCCTGTCGATGGGAGAGACTGAATCGTTTGGGTGGATCACGAGGGTGCCGGATGAGACGGGGATTGCTGTACCGCAGTTCAGTGTAGTGTACTTTGATCGACTATTGTTGCCTGCAACACCTGACTGGGTGCAACCTCGGATATCAGGCGGCGGCTTTGTGACACAATCAGCCTCAGTGTCTCATCATGATGAGACAACTAGGGAAGTAATTAGCTTGTAACGGAGTCTGGGCAGATGAACTACCCGTATTGTCGATCCAGATCCGAAGCATCGTGAACTGGGCGACACCTCAGCGGTCGAGCTCCTCGCATGGCGTATGACCTGTCGCCCAATCCCAAACGTCCCTGACGTACAGGTTCATCCGAATGAACGAGATTTCGCGGCTTGAGAGGTCATAGACCTTGCCTCCTTGGCCCAGCCGACTCTCCTCGGGGCGCTGTGGTTGGTGACGTCTCATCGATGTGCGACATCCGAAGTTGGCGCCCATTCCAGCGCGAGGCAAACACCCAGCGCAGGTTCTGGGCACTTGTCAGTTGGCATGAAGCTGACAAGGCAAGAACGGGCGCTACCCTCTTCGCCTCGCCTTGCCGTTGCTCTTCGTCTCATGGCTCCTGCATCACAGCATTGACCTCAGCGCTGCGGCATCATCATGGTGCTGGCCGACCGTCGTTGTTAATCGAAGCAGGCGCCGCCTCACTGCCCAACGCAGTGTCGCGCGTCCAAAATGGAACCCCAGGGCCGCCCGGTCCGCTACCCGACTCCAAGCGTGTCGACAAACGGCGTATATCGAACTGGCGACCCGGCTCTGTCGGAGGGCGACCCGGTCAGCCCGCGACAGCCCCCCGCGTACGGCGACGAGAGGGCGCCGCCACAGTACCAAGAAGACGGGGCGAGTGATGCGAAGACAAAGGCCAAGGCGAGAAAGACGATCCTCGTCAGGCTGCTCACGTCGATATTCATCACCGTGCTCGTATCCCTCATCGTGGCGGCCGTGGTGGGGAGGATTCACGACAGCCAGGACAAGGACAGAGAGGACAACAGCAACAGCCAGCAGGCTGAAACGTGTGTTATACCTGGCCTTCGAGTCAGTACGCAGATCAAAGACTGACAATGCAGCAGGGCAAGCATGGAACGGTTCACCATGATGTCGACGGAGGCGGCGGCACCCCAGCATACTTGGCTCGCCTGGAAGGCATAGAGTAGCGAACAGCGGACTGATTAGTAGTAGATGAAGCGCGATTGGTTTAGTGGTAAAGCGCCCTACCAACGGTGCCATTCGTGGGCCGTTTATGGTGGGCTCTAGTCGGTAGGGGCCTCACTCTGGGGAGCCCCAGGTTCGATCCCTGGATCGCGTATTTTCTATTTTTTAAGTATTTTTTATACAGAAAAAAAGGCCTTGTTCGCAGCCACTATATCGTGTACGACGCCGCCATTGACGTCCTTTGACCGCTACCAGCTTTCCTCACCGGCGCAGCCCCCGTTACGACCATCCAATCGATCCCAACCCCGAGCAGCAACGGCAGCCCCAGGCCCTCTGCAGACACGACGGATGGCTCTCACATGCTGCGCGTGGCGGTGTACTCGTTTCGTGGGTGCCTGTGAGCGCAGGCTTCGTACAGACTCGGCACTGACGACGAGGTGACATATTGCGGTTGACCGTGAAGACGTTGGAGGAGGGGTGCGTTGAGGCTGAATCGCGGGATGTTTCGTCGGGGCTTTGATCAGACACTGCGTTTTTGCAGATGCAAGCTCTGAAGCAAGCTGTGATCTCTAGCGGCCCATATTAGCTGACTTGCGTCGTGAATTCTTACCTATGATGCATGAAACGCAGTTGATCCATCTCAGGCTGGTTGATGTGATGGAGGATGCGAATGCCATCCGCCATGCTGCCTGTGCTCCGCCAGGAGCAGCTTGGTTGGTCTAGGGTAGCCGGCCAGGTCCCCACCAAACCAATGGCTGCGGCCCCACCGTTGGAGGAAAAGTCAAGATGGAAACTTCTCTGACAAGTGAGGCTCTCCTCAAACTTCTGAACCTCTCCAACAACGACTGTCCAACTGCCACCAACAGCTCGCCAGACCCAATGCGAGCATGGCGGCCGGCGACGAACCTTTTGTCGGGAATAGCGCTCCCGCGGAGCAGCGCAGCGACGCTCCGAGCGACTGCAAGCCTGACGTTGCTGCCGCGAGCCAACCTCCAGCCGCTGATGGCGTCGACAAGGACGCTAAGCATGATGACGGACAGGGAGGAGCCAAGAAGCGCGGGGACACCGGACGAGGAGAATGGAGGTGGGTTCCCCCTCGTCTTGGAGAGACCACATGCCAATGGAGCTGACCAGGCTGTAGGCGCGAGCAGAAGAACGCCAATAAGCGCAAGAAGCAAGACGACTGGCGTGAGTTTAAGCGGCGCAAGGTGAACGGCAAGGGCGAATCGGTCGAGGCAGGCAACAAGAACAACCCGTTCTCCAAGGACGAGATTGCTGCCGAGGAGCGCCGGCCGAAGCGCAAGGTGGCCGTCATGATCGGCTACTCGGGCACGGGCTACAAGGGCATGCAGGTCAACGGCGACGAGCCCACGATCGAGAGGGACCTGTTCCAGGCGTTCATCGAAGCTAGGGCTATTTCCAAGGCCAATGCCGACGACCCGCGCAAGTCGAGCCTGGCACGTTGCGCCCGGACGGACAAGGGTGTGCACGCGGCGGGCAACGTCATCAGCCTGAAGCTCATCATCGAGGAGGAGGACATTGTCGACAAGATCAACGCCCTGCTGCCGGAGCAGATTCGAGTCTGGGGCATCCAGCGGACCAACAACAGCTTCAACTGCTACCAGTACTGCGACTCGCGGTGGTACGAGTACCTCATGCCGAGCTACTGCCTGCTTCCGCCACACCCGCAGACCTTCCTGGGCAGGAAGGTTGCCGAGCTGACAAAGGAGTACGGCGCCGAGGAGGTGGTGGATGCGAGGATGGCAGACGTAAAGGACTTTTGGACCGACGTGGAGGAGAAGGAGGTCAAGCCCATCTTGGCAGCGCTGGATCCTGAGGTTCGCGCCGCAGTCTTGGAGCAGGTGCACGTCGCCGACCTCGAGGAATCCGAGACGGACAAGCCTGAGGCTTCAGAAACGAAGGACGAGTCTGTAGCAGCCGAGGAGAAGGAACCCGCCCAAGGTGCGACAGAGGCGGAGACCGATGGACAAAGGGCCAAACCCACCCTCACAAGTGTCAAGCCCAAGCACCGCGAGCTGGGCCCCGTCGACTTTGCCCTTCGAGACATCAAGGCCGCCTACGTTGCCGCTAAGCGCCGCTATCGTGTCGGTACCGAGCGGCTGCAGAGGCTACAGGCCGCGCTCGACAAATACGTCGGAACCAACAACTTCCACAACTATACGGTGCAGAAGCCCTTCACCGATGCCTCGGCCAAGAGACACATCAAGTCCTTTGTCGTGAACCCGAAGCCCATCATCATCGGCGACACGGAGTGGCTCTCGCTCAAGGTGCACGGGCAGAGCTTCATGATGCACCAGATCCGCAAGATGGTCGGCATGGTCAGCTTGGTGGTGCGGTGCGGGACGAACCTGGACATTATTGAGCAGAGCTACCAGAGCCGCAAGATTGCGATTCCCAAGGCGCCGGGGCTGGGTCTGCTGCTGGAGCGACCGGTGTTTGAAAACTACAACAGAAGGGCAAAGGACTCGCTGGGGCGACCGGAGATTGACTTTGACCAGTACGACGAGAAGCTGCAGGCGTTCAAGGACAAGCACATTTACACGCGCATCTTTGACGTGGAGGAGAAGGAGAACACGTAAGTGCTGGCGTGATGTCGTTGATGAGTTGAGCCTTGCTGACGGGGCCTAGGTTCCATGCTTTCTTCAACCAAATAGACCAGTTCAAGTCGAACCACTTCCTGTGGCTCACGGCGGGCGGCCTGGCTGTTGCTGAGATATTGAAGAGCGCGGGCGGGAAGGTCCAGGAGGATGTGGACAGGGAGCTTGGTGATGAGGATGAGGATCCGGAGGGTGGCGAGGGCTAGGTGCGCGTTGTGAGTTGTGGCTGTTCCGGGATGAGGCGATGGGAATATAGAACGATGCATGACCTAAGCCGTGGAATTGAACAAGGAGGCTCGTCAAAGCAGCATCGTCGCTGCTGTCCAATGCAGAGTTGCGGGACAGGGGTGTCCATGGGGTATCTACCTCCCGTCCTCCAGCTATTTCCCTCCAAACCAAGAACGCCAGTAAACCATGCCATATCACTCTCCAAGCATCTCACCGTGCAACATTCGCCGCCGCAGTCGCCGCCGCAGCCCCATTCGCCGCAGGCGCAGGCACAGCAGCAGAGGTTTCACCCTCGTTCCTCGTCAACCTCTCCCACGCGCCGCCGTGCCTCCCCGCCAGCTCCTTCATGCTGGCGGCTTCAATGCCGTTGAGCAGGCCCGAGACCCGGGCGACGTCGCGCTCGATCTGGGCCTCCTTGGCCTTGCGGTCGGCGTCGTCGCTGCCGAGGGGGCCGAAGACCCAGAGCTCCTTGATGCGGCGGGACAGGGCGAGGAGCTCCTTGATGGATGAGTACTGCAGGCCTTGTCAGGGCTTGGTTCGTCACGGTTGGGTATGCTCGGGGAAGGGAAGGCGCACGAGGCCGTCAAACTCCATCTTCATGGATATGCCCGCCACGGCCATGGTCTCGGGGGTGGCGTTGTTGCGGTCGCCCTCTTCGGCCTGGACGGTGGCGAGCATCATGAGGGTGCGGTAGCGGGTGAGGATGTCGGCGACGAGGCGGTTGTGGATGTCTGTGTGCGCGCGTTAGCGAGTGAGTCGGGATGTATGGTTGCGCAGCTCCTGCAGCCGCAATTAAGCCTCGATGTCAGAGCCCCGCGCGCAGTCACTGGCAGTAAGCTGAGAGGGCAGGTGAGAGATATCACGTACCCATTAAATTGGACGAGGCGGGTTGAGAGCGCTCCATCGTGGAGGTGAGGTCTGAAGGATGTCAGTCCAAGAGTTGAAGACTCGAAGCGGTCATGAAGTTGGTGGAGCAGTGGCGAGGGTGGGCCTCTCCGACGGGTCCTGTGCGGCTCCAAGATCGCACCTCGAACTTGCGGGCAACATCACTGCGTATTGATGCCAGTGTATTCGAAACGTCTGACAATCGCCTCTTTCTCTTCGAATCGCGCTATGGAGACAAGAGAGAACAAGCTGCCATTATGTGGCTGCCAGGGGGCTCTCCACTGGCGACGTCCCATGGCTAATGCACGAAACTGCCCGAGGCTGTCGAATACACCAGAAGCCGTCGCCCTCGAGTATCATTCTGGCTCCCAAGGCCCACAGCTTCAATGAACGGCAAGTTGCAAGGAATCCTGCTTCAACAACGGCCTTGCCCGCCCGACCAGTTGGAGTGTCGGCCAACGACCGCGTGGTCCATCCTGCGGCATTAGCGCTTATGCCCAACAACATCCCAGCACACGCGCGGGTCGCCTGTGCTACCACGACTCCACGAGCAACTCATGCTGGGAGTGGAAGGCCTCAGAATGATAGAATCAACTCTTCAATGCTTCATATAAAGCGAGGTCTCGGCCAGAGTTGGACAGTTGAATGGGCCTACGCGCGCCTCACTGGAACGAGCATACAAGTAGGGTGACGAGGATGGAATCTCACAATCAACTGCGGCGCCGTGGCGTTGCCCCCGGCTCAATTGTCTCAGTCCAGAACTGGATGCGCTGAGAGCATCCGCTGATGGGCTGTGAAGCAGCCGCTGCACCCGCAGCCAAACCCCAGCCAGCAAGGGTTGACAGTTGAGACAGCCGTCTCCAGTCTGACGGACGGGTCAGCCCAGCTGAATGCGCAAGAGTCCAAGGTCCTACAGGAGGCGCTGTCCGCGGCTGGAGGACTTCAATTCAGTATCATATTTGTCCTTCTCGGGCAGAGCCGAGTCTTGTTGGTCGGCAGAAGGCGCTGCGCGGTTGCGAAGCGACACTTCGCGGCTCCTCACAATACGTGCCTGTATAAACCTCCCACTCTTGATATCTACGGTCTACGAACGAACTACTACGGCAGCCATGGCGACCGGCAGGCCCTCCACGACGGCGAGTTCGGCGCCTGCCACCACATCCTTTGCGCTCAATCCTCTCACGACGACCTTTTCCCGACCACAAGACTGCACGGGCGTCTACCAATCGCTGGGCCTGGCCATGATGGACGTCCAGACGACCTGCCTGCCCGACGGCTTCAAATCGCAGTCCGAATCGTACTTCTCCCCCGGCCTCGTCTGCCCGTCGGGCTACGTCAGCGCGTGCCACGACAACACGGGTGTCGCCTCCCAGACAACCGTCACCTGCTGTCCGACGCTGAAGAGCGACGTCACCTTGTCGTGTGTAACGACGAGCACGTTAAAGAGTGTCTGGTCGACGCTCTTCTGTACCTGGATTGCGCCGAGCCAGAAGACGTCCCTGCCCGTGACGGTCAGCGGCAACGGCGTCACGAGCACCGAGATGCGCGAGCTCCGGAGCCCCGCCGGCCTCAATGCCTTTGGCGTGCGAATGGTATATCAGAAAACGGATCTCGAGGCAACAACCAAGACGGGCAGTACGAAGCGCCCTGACGCAGGCCCGACAAGCTCCGCCGGCCCCAGGCCCTCGCCGTCCGCATCATCCGGCCTCTCGACCGGCGCCAAGGTCGCGATAGGCGTCGTCGTCCCGCTCGTCGTGTTGGCCATCTTGGCGGGCGTGCTCCTGTGGTGGTGGAGGAGGAGGCGGCGACAGCGCGCGCCGGGAGGGCCGCTGTACAAGTATGAGAAGACGGGGCCGCAGCCACATGCGGAGCTGCATGGGGAGCATGTCCAGGAGATGGTGGGGAGTACGGTTCCGGTCGAGCTTCCGGCGACGGGGCCGCAGAAGTGAATAAGAGGTTGGGATATGACTTGGATGGCTTGTTTATGTTTCCTCACTTAGCGTGTTCTCATTTGCAAATTATACACTTCTATCCTCATATTCGTCCTGTAAATAGACACGAGATCTGTGTACACGAAATGATGGAAGGCAGTTTTCGGTCTGTTCATCAGCATTGGCGCTTAGAGTTGTTCTTGTGATGGGATGGTCGAGCATGTAAATGAGGCACCCTGATCGAACAAAAATTATGTATATATGATTACAGGAGAATTCTGTCCACTGCAGCGATAACAGCGTCGTTGGGCAAAGGTCGCACTCATCGGATCAAGGCGAGAACGATGTGGTTACTGAAGAGGAGAGGTGGAGGATACGATTGGCAAACATTATCGATATCTTCTCCGTCACCTAGCAGGCGCCATGCTTCTCGACATGATCGTAACGCATTGCTCACGCAACGCTGCCATCAAGCTGAGGTATTCCTCCATCAAATGGCACTAGAAGCCAGCTACAAAAACGATGTAAGGGGGGCAAGAAGGAACACAATCTAGTAAGGGCGTGATAGCTAGGTTTAGCATCTAGAGAGACGTATATCTGCGTTCCATATCGAGGGCGAAGCTTGCAGGGGGTATCGAGGAGGGGATAACGCCTAAACAACCTCATCGTTCTGGATTGAACACGGAGGAGCGCCTTCCTTGACACTTGCAGGGATGAGCTCATTCTACTGAGGAGCAACTATATCTCTTCGATTTTATAACTTAGTCGGCGCGCTTGCTCGGCCGTTAAATACACCTTGCACTGTCTAAATGAGAACCACCACTCCAACTTCCCGTGTCATGATATGTCGAGGGCAGATTGGCCCTGCGGGCAAGAGAAGGTGATGCTAGTGACAAGAGGAATGCCGTGCGAAAAGTCCAACCATATTCTTTGAGAGCTTCCAACGTTCATCGGAGGCTCAAGGCTGTCCAGTCGAATCTGCCCGACACTGGTCCGATGCCGGCGGAGTAGCGGAGGAGTAGCCTCGTTTAGTAACATCACAAGTCTATTAGTTAAGCCCAACAAAATCGAATGGCTGACTCTTTTCTCTCCTATTTAGGACTAAACGTGATGCCACTGATGGCGCCGTAGCTAACTCCAACCTGCATGCCTTGATTCTGATGTCCAAACGTGTTTACTATTCGGTCCTGACCACTCCGGGTTTTTGCAGCTACGGCTTGGGTACTGGAGAGCAGTTCTTGTAGCAATTCGCGCGATGCACTCAGGGCAGTCTTCTCGACTGCAACCTGGCTGACGGCACATGCCTGGTCAGATTCCGACTCACCCGGGTCCTGCCCGGCAAGACAAAGATCTTCTAGCTTCGCGTTCACCTCAGCCAACTGCTTATCTGTCGCTATAATTGCGTCCGCGACCTCGGTCTCCTTGGTTGATATCGTCGTCATCATCTCTTCGGCCATGTGCGTCTGCTGAAGGGAACTATGCCTATCTCTCGTTAGGGTCTGCCTGATACGTGCTCGTGCCTCGTACTCACAAAGTCGCGATGCTGACAACCGAAGTAAGGGTGATATTGCAGTTCTGGAGTTGCTTCGACATGGACTGTATCTGGCCTTGTTTGAAGACGCCAATTACTGCGCGATCCTGCCAAGAGAGCTTTCCGTCGCCGCTGTGCCGGGTCCAGCGACCGAGAGCGGCCCTGAACTTGTCGCATGACTGTGTGCACAAGGTCATGGTCGACTTGGACTGGTTGACTACGGCATCGCCAAGCGAGGCCCACTGTGAGTCGGATACGGTTTGAAGAGACGTGAGGGCCTTGTCGATGGTGAGCAGATCATCTGCAAGTGACTTGACGGCACCGGGCGCATCGACGATATTCTGGAGGTCCCCCATCAAACGTCGCACGCAGTGCAGCGTTGGTGCGACGATGCCGACGACGCCGGCTGCAATGCTGAAGGGGTCCATCGTTGAGGGCGGAGCGATGGTTTGGAGATGTAGATCGTCGATGACACCGGTTATGAGAGCTGATTATCGCGCAGCAGTTGGGCAGCAATCACGTGGCAGCCGCAGGGCAGCAGGAGGATAAGCACATTTTGCCTCGCCATTCCTCGCCAGACTACTCATTGACTGCTACCTTGTCGACAACCTGCTCTATCGCCAACAAGATGACGCAAGTGCCAACCGTTTCTTTCGGACCACAGCATCAGGGCCTGCAGGTGGGGCAGAGCTACGGGTCGATCAACGCAGAGTTCCACCTCGCGCTGGGTGAGCTCAACCTCGCGGCACTTAGTCCCGGCCAAACTAACTCGCCTCAGAACGACCCGAAACGCCGCCGCAGCCGTTCGCTATAATCCCCTTCTATCGCGATCCCGGTTTCGTCAATCGCGGAGACATTCTCGACCAGATCCATCAGCGATGTTCCGAACCACCCGGTCGCATGGCTCTCGTGGGCCTGGGGGGCGTTGGGTACGCATCATTTCGCGCATAGGTAGACCAGCAGGAGGCTGACCGGGAGCAGAAAATCGCAGCTGGCCATCGAATTTGCCCATCAGGTTGCTGCGGGGCCAGCTGCCACATGGGTGTTCTGGGTACATGCCGGCACGCACGCGCGCGTTGAAGAAGGCTTCAGGACGATTGCCGATGCCGTCAAGCTGTCCGGACGGAACCAAGCCGAGGCCGACATACCACAGCTTGTATACAGCTGGCTATCCAACGAACAAAACGGCAAATGGGTCATGATACTCGATAGCGCCGACGACGACGACGTATTCTACGCTGCGAGCGGACGTGGACGTGGCGGCCGGCCGTTGGCAACGTATCTGCCACAGAGTCGAAATGGATCCATTCTCCTTACCACCCGCAACAGGGGCCTGGCTTATATGGTGACTGGTAACCACCGACACATAATCGAGGTCGGACCTATGGCGCAGGCGGATGCCCTTACACTCTTAGAGAAACGATTAGAATCGCCCTCGGAGACAGATATAGCAGCCGACCTTGTACGTGCACTCGACCTTATCCCGTTGGCCATTAGCCAGGCGGCGGCCTATATAAACGCAAGGAGGCCGCGGAGCTCGCCCGAGAAGTACATGGCCGAGTTTCGAGAGAGCGAGCGCAAGAGAGCCAGGCTTTTAAGACATGACGCCGGCGACCTGCGTCGGGACCTGCGGAGCGACGGCGGCGCGTCGAACGCAATCCTTACGACCTGGGAGATTACTTTTGACTATATCCGTTCTAAGAGGCCCTCTGCGGGAGATCTTCTCTCGCTTATGAGTTTCTTCGATCGACAAGGCATCCCCGAGTCGCTCCTCAAGCCCGCCCAAAACGCCGAGGGCGTAGTGCGAGAGTGTGGTCTCGATAAATGGGAAGACCCGGAGTCTGACGGCAGCGATGGCGAGACAGACGACGGATTTGAAGACGATATAGCGATATTAAGGGGCTTTTATCTTGTTACCGTGAACGAGGGTGGTGATTTGTTTGAGATGCACGGGCTCGTACAGCTGTCAACGAGGAAGTGGCTGGAAGCTTGTGGGTCGCAAGAGAAGTTCAAGCAGCAGTTTTTGACGCGGATGGCTGCGTCGTTCCCGACGGGGGACTATAGCAATTGGGCGACTTGTCAGAGGCTCTTTGCACACGTCGAGTCAGCCATCAATTGTCGGCCCGCTGACGGCAAGCTGGAGGAGACGTGGGCGACACTATTGTATAATGGAGGATGGTATGCGTGGTTGCAAGGCAGGTACGACATCGCGGGGCGGATGCTTCGGAAAGTAAGGAAGACTCGCGAGAAGAGGTTGGGGAAAGAGAACGAGGCAACTTTAGCAAGCACATCATTGTTTGCGCGAGTACTTTTGGACAAAGGGCTATATAAGGAGGCAGAGGAGCTATGTGTACAAGTGATGGAGACGACCAAGACGAAGCTCGGGGCGGACCATCCCGGCACGATAAGCAGCATGGCCGACCTAGCGTCAACGTATTGGAACCAGGGCCGGTGGGAGGAGGCCGAGAAGCTACAGGTACAGGTGGTAGAGACTTATAAGACGAAGCTCGGGGCGGACCATCCCGACAC